>CANSGD010000872.1:0-201284 GCA_947645195.1 Patellifolia procumbens
TGCTTCATCATCAATAGGCTTGTCATTAAATGAACTGCAAAAAAAATAGATAGGATTGATGATATTGATTCAGCCTATAAAACTTAACCATTTCGTCTTAATCTAGAGCTACACAAACATAGCCTCAAACAGTCAACCATAAAAAAGAAGAGAATAGAAGAATATAGATGTGTAACCTCTGTGGAAAAGGAAGGACATATATCTGCAGTAAACTGAAGCCTATAAAGTTCAAAGCTGGCAATTTGGGTAAATAGCAAGAATATGTGTTTGTTCTCGTTCGATTCTGGGTTGTTCACAAAATATATCAAAAAACTACATACTTATAGGAGAATTCCATAATTAGGGAAATTGATCAGATTGATTTTAGTTTGTATTGTGTTGAACGAGTGTCTTCAGGTAAAAAAAAAATTACCTCTAGCAATTTACATAAGCCATAAGGTAAAAAAAATTATCATGAGTCATGACACTCAACGTGGAATGCCAACCATGGCCGTATGGATGCCAGAAAAATTCATGACAAATTTATGCCTCGTTACAAGCAGCCATGAAATACAATATTTATTAGTCGAGTCCAATCCCAGAAAGAAATTTACATACTCTGAAAGTAGTCGCTACTCAGTACTCACTAGGTAATATGGCGGACGAAAAGGCGCGTCAAACCACATCCACGCTCATCTACGAGTTTAATGCACAAGAGCATGCTTTTAAGTTGTTACAGCTTTCCCGTCAAGAAAAAATTGTTACAGCTTTAGATTGACCAGTCACGTCAGATAAAAATCAATTTAAGTCACAGATTGCCAAAGTGCAATCTTTGAATCAATCAAGAAACCCCTCCTGTTTAGAAAAGACAATGTTGACTTTTCGAAGGCACTAACAAAACCAATAACACAAGACATTTAGAGTCGAGCACATTCTCTGCCCCAGTGTAGCGTAGGACGTAGGATATGTTACTAGAGGAACTTGAGACTTTCCCGGCCTTTTTTCAGATGGTTGACCCCTTTTAAAGTGCCTGAAACCGTAACTATGTGCCATATTTGAATTCCTAGACAAGACTCCAAACCATCTACAACCAGAAACACCAGGTGATTTGTAATAGTCAAATACAAGGGTAAGACAGAAAACACAAAAAAGGCTATCCTGAGATTCAGTCAACTCTTTCTGACACGAGGGGATAGACAACTACTCTCCTAAAAGGGATTTCTTGAGATTTTTTTTTTCCAGCCATGCTCTCTGTCGACCAAAGCTAGACCCATGAGGTCTGGTGGAAAAGGATACTGCCTAGAAAGAATAAAAGCAGCTAAAAAAAGGGTGCGATGGAACCAAATGGGTATTAAGATCATTTGCAATTTCAAGATTCAGCCAAGAAAATAATAGAAAGTAAATAATACCATGACAACAACAAAGCGGTCTGTTGTAGGCTATGGTCCAATATGTGCTCCTGTTGAAAGTTGCATAAAATAGAGAACATCAGTATAGTCAAAATAGATTTGTTCACAATAGAATACACATAAGCTTTTTAAATGACCTGGATATTCACATTTCAGCAAATGCTTTATAAATGTAGTTTTCCCAGTTGAATATTGTCCCAACAGCATAACCATCGGTTTTGCATCAAAATCACTATTTGTCTGCGGAGAAAATATCACAGGAATATTCACGGTACTAGTAAAACAAAGCATGCACAAAACCAACAAAGCTGAATTGACTACAAAAATAATCTGAGGGTAGTCAAGTCCATATAACAGAGTTCGGCTCACCAGTGCAGGTGACACAAAGTCATGAAAGCGATAGGTAGTCTCCAGTGGCTTTAGCTTTTCTAAGTACAATCTCTTCAAACCATCAGTTATGGATGTTACTGCACTAAGGGGTACCTAGGCACAGGATAATAATGAAATTATCAATATACATATATGTTAATAGTCAACAAAACACATTACTATTAACATTCATGAAACCATGAAACCAAGGGGTGCACAACATCAAAAACATCAAGAAAAAAAGAACTCTGCACTGAGAATCACTTCTACCAATAAGCAGAAGAAAGACATAAGGGTGAGACCAATCAAGATATAAGAATGTGTGCAACATATTCTCCTTCTCAAGCATAACCTAAGATATGCATGGAATCGAAGCAGATGGAACAACATAAGCAATGAAGTCAGAAAAAGATATAAGATTACTAAGAAAAACTAATGGCATAACAGATGATGTACCCTAAAAGAACAAATATAATGTGATGCAGGGATGGGAAAGAAATAGAAAGGGAAAACAGTGAGGAGATTGCAAAAATTTTGCTACAAGTAAACATGTCAATACCTTCTTTGAGGACTTCGAGCTAAACCAAGCTGCCGTAGGCGGTGACTGACATTGAGGGGAACCTGCAGCATTCAGAATACAAAGATTAGCAATAATTTAAATGGGCAAATGGTTTTTTATAACTGACATATGAACAATCCTAACCATTTATTTCAGGTTCAACATATGTTGTCATGGTCTTCTTCTTCTTCTATAAGTAGAACAAGAATATTAGTTATACATAACAATAGATAAATTTAAATCAGGTATGCTCTTTGGAAATGACACTCACAGCTAGTAAAGCATCCAGTCCTTCCAATACCGGGAGTTGAATGTCCTCCGTAACTGTATTGCATCCACCCCAAAAAAAGTATTAGTCTTACACTAAACAAAAAACTTAACTACAAGAGAGAATACAACTTTGCATCTTTTCAAGCAAACATCGCTACACATTAGGGGTGCTCTCTTTCGCAGCCCTAGACATCTATTCCATAATGTATGTTGTTTTTGTGATGTTGTGAATAATAAAGAACTGCCTGCTCTGGACACATAGCCTTGATGTCACTCACATAATTCCTTTGTGAGTAAAACGAAAAATGTTTTGGTTTTCTACTATTATGTCTTCTGGAAACAGGAACATTATACAAATAATAACTGCACTTTGAATGTTTGCAAGATATTTGAGGAATAGTAATTCGAGTGGAGCTGCCCCAAGTTTAGGTCTGTCTTAAACTGGCTATGCATTCCTCCCAAGAACTAGATCCTTACTCATATAAGGAGATAGTTTCTTAGTCATGCAAAGGTTAACAGCAGGGGGCACTGATAGCATGTGTCCACAGAATTTGCAGGAAGAAAAGCCTTGCAGAATAGAAGGGTTCAAAGATCTGAAGAATATGTTTTATCAATTTCAGGTGTTACACTGAAATGCGTGAATTTTTCTCTAATATATAGGTTTCACTATCTGCTACTTTGTGATGTTTGGGAAACTCAACTCAACCCACCCACTCCAAATTTTATTTTTAAAAAGAAAGAAAGTGAAATTTCCATCCTGATCTAACCCCTCATCTCAAAGTTGAGAGTCCAAGTGAAACTACAATTCTGCATTTCTATGAAGTAGAATTCACTCCTTAAGCACAAACTTTCTCAAGCAAAGCAAACAGTACAGATAAACATAAACACATAATTCCATAAGAGATATACAACAACAGAATCAGGCTTTCATGTTATGTACACTTCTGTGAATTGTTAGAGCCATTTACAATCCTTTACTGCGAGCCAAACAATACAATATCTTGATCAAAAGAAATGGCAAAAAAGAGTTGAACAAACATAACAAGAAGGAAAGAGCGCTAGAGCTTTATGCAACGACATGACTTGTAGGCTATATCTACAATTAAGTGGAAGTGAATAAAGATTCATTTACCAGCACTAGTAAGAACATCAGAAGTCAGCTCATGTCCAGCTTGAACCAAAAAATAAGCTGAAATAATGATATCAAAACATTTAGTCAAAGATTACAGAAAAACATAAATGTAAACAATTTCCCTATATGTACTATAAATTATCTCTTTTAGTTAATCTACAAAGCAAACATCCACTTCAATCAGTAAGTACCGACCTGCATTGCACCAACAAATTCTTTAAAACCCAAGTAACCCTGTCTCTTGGTGTCAGCAAACGCCCAAACCTTAAAAAGAATATGTGTTAGAGCCATGCCAAGAAGTGAACAATTATCAGTTATGGCAGTTGCAACGTTGCGTAACAGAGCACTTGAAAACCAAAATATTAAAAGGCATAATGAATGGCTTGATTATTAAAATTTAGACAAAAAATTTGACTAACACCTATCATTTGAGTAACAGTGTCTTACACAGTTACACCACCGTAGGTGGGAACCATTGTTAAAACCTTTGCGTAACTGTATGGATCGGAGTAGCTTGGCAAATAAAATATTAAGACATTGAAAATTCATATATCTTACATGAGATTCTTCCCTAAACACAATCACAGATCACCCTACACAAAAATTCGAGGTATATGTAATCCAATCACATGAACATTGACCAACCTTCATTGAGCTAAATAGTTACATTATGTTACTCAGACTCTTCATTTTACTTCAAGTACTCGTGACAAATCCTCGACACTCGGACATAGGTATGGATACTTCGATACTTCATTTTTGGCCAAACCAAGATAATTTCCCATGTAAATAGACAAGTCGAACACTTGGATACGTACCCACATCTGACATGGGTACCCAAGTCCGAGCAACATACTTACACGTTGATCACTAGATAATTCACTAGTCTAATCATCAAGTAGTAAGGAGAGAACAGATTACACAAACATTAACCCAATACCACCTCCAACGCCGAGTATGGAAATTTTCCACTCCCACCATAGGTGAAGCTCAAGGAAACAACAAACATTTTCAAATTTCAAATAGTTGAGGCTGTTTCCACATTCCAACTGGGGCCTAAGTGTTATAACCCAGCCTAACCATTCCTTGTAAGTTCGCTCCAGCGTCAAAACACTCGGACCGTCACACTAAAGCACTAGCAATACTACAACAATTCAAGCATAATAAGAACCCTAAATACAAGAGTATGTCAAAATATGTATAAAATCACCTGCTTAAGTTCAGATCGAGATAAGTTAGACATTGAAAAGAACTTCGTTGCATCATTTCCAGTGATACGACCATCTCCATCTACCCAGCAAAAAAAACCAAAAAAACAAAAATTAGTAAAAACCCAACTTCAAACAAATATATAATAAATAACTAGCTTATAATTTTGATAAAATATATACCTGAATCTGCAACTAAAAACCATTGTTGATAAACTTTCTGGTGTTCCTTAGAACACGAAGAAATTGGACCAGTAACTATCTCCATTTTTGCTTATTTTGTGGGTTTTTAAAAAATTACTGCTAAGAAATCTGTGATGAAATTGATTGATTTTCTTCGTGATGAAATTGAGTAATTGTTACAAAAATGAAGTAATAAAAGTTGAACTAATGGGAGATATGAAGGGAATTTAGTTGAAATTTGGGTAATTTTGCACTTTTTGTTGGGTTTATGGGAGAAGAGCTAACTTCAAAAATTTGAAAGGGGAAGAGACAAAGAAGAAGGACGCGGAAAAGAAGAAATAGTATAAAGTGCCTGCAGTTTACTTCAATTTTACTGTTTTGAGGGGACGGGATAGTTTATAGTGAAAACGACGTCGTTTTGGGTTGATTTTTTTATTTTGAAATTTGAGTTATTGACTAATTAGTGGAAATTAAAATATTAATAGTAGATGGAAATTGTCTTAGGGGGGGATAAAAGGACATAAAGGGTGTAAACTATTCGGCTGAAATCAATTTAGTTGAAATTAAATTGAATTGAACTTGAATAAATAGTAACATGTAAGAGTAAAAAAGTATTGTCTAGACCTGAACTGAATTGAAAATAAACTGAAGAAAATAGGTTTTAACTAACTAGATTTGTTAGGTAAAGGGAGTGAAATAGAGTAGTGAACTGGTGGTTTGTAACTAGAGTTGCATAACTGAGATTAGTTTCATGATTTACAATCAATCCTCTCTGATGTTAGTAGTAGAAGTTGAGTGAAAATGGTAGAGGTGTGACCGTGTGAGCTTGTCATGGATAAGTGTTAAGAGTATTTGATTTTAGTTTGTTTTTATGTAGAGGGTTGCTTCTTATTTGCGCCCAAAAATATGCATGATACGTAGTGAAATTTTCATTTTTTTATGTTGGCAAGTGTAATAAACAAGTCATACGAAATGGTGGATCTACAAAATAGATTGTGCGTACAAGGATGGTGGATCTAATCAACTTGCAAAATAGATTTTAGGTAGGATAGTGGATCAAGAGTATGAAGATTGTGTTGTGTGTACAAGGAAGCAGGCTCGAGCATTGAAAGGCTTAATGAGGTATGTGTCATCTTGGTTGTTCATGCCCAATAATTCTATATATATAGAGTTCAATAAAGTGGCAAATCTTAACATGGAGTTGGTTTATTTTGTGAACTATTGTGTTTAAAAATATGTATATTTAAGAAAAAAATATATATTTGTGAAAAAATATATTTTTAAGAACCTTTGTTTTTTTTTTTGGAAAACATTACCTCATCTTTATAGTTTTGCCAAATATGTCAAGTCTTTGGCTATTTGATTATTAGAAAGCATTTTTATATAGAAATCTTCCACCCCTTTTCGTTATTTCTTCTAACTAATAACGAAATAATCTCTAATCCAATATTACTTATAAACTGTTGGGTTAGATGAGAATCTCTAAATATATATTACCTTTTTTTTGAAAGAAAAGAGAAATTTCATTAATTGAAGGCCAAACGGCATCTACAATTGGTATCAAAGAAAAATAAAATACAATCAAATAAGATTAAATCAAACTCGTCTGCGATAAACTATAATGAACCAGATCGACTATAGTAGCACAGGCCCCTTGGATTTGCTGAATCTTGCAGCTATTAACGGAACCGTCTATTATTTGAACATAGTTTGGAGAAGAACATTCTTGATCTAACTGAATTAACCGCATATGAAATTTCAATACCTTCATGTTGATAATGTTGAACTTCAGCCAATAAGAGCAATTTCTCATACTTACAAACAAACAAACACTCACAAGTCCCACAGAGGGGAAAGATTCCTCCATGACAGAGAAGACAAAAACTCCCATAAAAGGATTTGAGAAACTCTCATAAAGAGAGACTAATTTATTCAACAAAATAAGAAAATAGACTAGAAATTGAAAATAAGGAACAAAAGGGGGCTTACCATGGATGAGAACATCCATGGCAGCCCCTCATAGATGAAGAGGGGAAAAAATAAGATGGGAGGCGGCTAGAGAGAAAACGGAAATATATATTACCTTGCGTTTGCATGTTGTGTATTTTTCTTTAATTTAAATTTGACAATGTTTTAGGTTTTCTTTTCTCTTTGCCCTCTTTTATCTATTTTTATCATTTTAATTAGTGATTTAAATATTAATTTGAAAATATATACTCCCTCCATCCCCCAAAGGATTTCCCATTTGCTTTTTACACGGTCTCCAATGTACATCTTTGACCGCTTATATCTCTTATTATTTATTAATAAAAATGATAAAATGTTGATATTTTGAATGTACCTATTAATACAAATCTAACAAGATCACCTATGACAATTATTTATATTATATATTAGTTATAATTTGTGGTCAAAGTTTACAAAGTTTGACTTCAAAAAAAGTAAATGGGAAATCCTTTGGGGGACGGAGGGAGTATCATTTTTACGATTGACTAAGATGGTAAGTGGTGTGATTTTCATCCTCCATATAAACATATATCATTTTTTACGATTGACTAAGATGGTAAGTGGTGTGATTTTCATCCATGTAACTTTTGTTAGAAACCCTTTTAAATGTATTAGTGATGATAATAAATTAATAATAAAAGATCTTTGTCTTAGAAGTTAGAACTTAGAAGTACCAACTTAGGCGGCAACAGGATGTGCACTCACATAATATTGTGGACATTTATCATAATGAAGGAATTTGGGCCATACATCCAAATCCATCAGCTTATAATTCACTCATTTTCTTCCAATGAGAATGGTTGACTTTCACACTACTGGTAATGGCAACTTGCAAGTCAAAGTAAACTTAGAGACGATCTATGCCATGCACATGAGGTGGGACTTGGAAGTGAAAGTAACTAACAGTTGATATCACGTATCTATATAGACTTTTCTCCCTTATTTACAAGCTAATTTGTGCGTCATTGGAGCTCTTGGGAGTTATTTTATGCTAACTATCGTATATAGTTGTGGTTTTGTATTTTAGTGTTGAATCGCAGGTTTTAGGGAGTTTTCTCCTTATTCCTGAGCCATTTGGAAGCAACCACGGCTTTACGAGATGTTACGAGGCACGTAGGATGGCTCACGAGCTTTATGGGTAGTTTAGGAGGTCCCAAGACTCCTAAACGTGAAGATTAGATAGCCAAAGAGTCAAAAAGAAGATTTCCGAACTCTGATCGGGCAAAAATGGCCCGATCGGGCAAAGATATTATGATCGGGTATAAAAGTTGCGGACCCGATCGGGCGGGAGGTTTTATGAGTGTTGATGTCCCAGACCCGATCGGGCTTAATATGCCCGACCCGATCGGGCGAGGTCCGTTTATAGCGTGCACCAAAAGAAGCAAGGGGGCCCACTAATGAATTCATTTTGCTGCTGCGTGACCAAAGGAAGCAAGGGGGGCCACTAATTAATTCATGTTACTGCTGCATCCGCCAGAGGAAGCGAGAGGGGCCCATCATTTATTGTTGATAAGCTGCCACTTGCGCTAGAAGACAAAAGAGGCCAGGCATTTGTCTCCCTTGCTGCTGCTGATTGTGTGCCAAACCCCAGACTCGATCGGGCTGGATGTGCCCGACCCAATCGGGCGGCAGTTCAAAGGCCCATACTACTATGCTGCTGGCGTGGAATTGAAGAAGCAAAAGTTTGGCATTTTTACTATGGACCCGATCGGGTGGCCCTTTGCCCGATCGGGTGGCCCTTTGTCCGATCGGGTCCCGCACTCGTATACGCGGAAATTTCTATCTTTATTTCCGTTTTTAATTAGACTTTTGGGGATATTATAAATACTTTTTCCTCATTATTTTGGAGACATCTTTTATTCATCTTTCATTAGCTTTAGACTAGTTTTATTCTTCATTGTTCTTAGTTCAATTCAAACATTTTAGATTAATTTAGAGGTGATCAAACCTATTTCAATTTCAATAAAGTTCCTGCTTTCCGTCAGTTGGTACTCTTCTCTACTCTTTATCTCTTTAATTACTTTGATTGCTTAGTTTATTTATTTAATTGTTCATGATGCAATTGTTAGGGTTTCATATTAGTTTTGTCGTTATTAATTCGATCATGTCTGAGTAGTCTCTTTCTAGGGTGTTAGATAGGAAAGCCATGTTTATACCATGATTGTGATTTAGACTCTTATCGATTTCTAGGGTTTGATTAGGGTGATTGTGATGTGATTTGTTCTTTATTGAGTAATTAACGTTATTGCGCAGTTTCGTTGGTTGCTTGTGGTTAATAGTTGTTTGCACAGATCCGTCTTACGACTAGAGGCCTAGGACACGTCAGTAGTTCTGATTACGTTAGTGAACATGCGGCGTATGTTGAACTATGAGCGTTGAGTCTTAACCATAGCTCAACATAGGCTCTAATCCTCCGACTCTTGACTTAGGTTTTGATAGTTGTTGACCTTGTTTGATTGGTATAAGCATGGTGGACCGACCTAATACCCTAGGTTTTTATTCCATAGTTTAATCCTCGATTTATTCCGTCTTCTGTAGTCTGTTCTTTAGTTTAATTATTTCTTCCCTGATTTCATCTGGAGTAGCTGAATCGGTTGAATATTAATCTAGAAACTGTCTCCCTGTGGATTCGACTCTGCTTCCACTGACTACCTAGTTAGAGGTCCGTAGGTTTATTTTTGATTAGGTGACACGACTAAAACCTATCAACAGTCTAAATTTTTCTATATATAAATGCCATTTGTAATCTAATGCCCTTTTAATACTTTGTTACATACATAAACCTCAAATTTTCCTAAGAAACTTGTTAAACGTGGAAATTCTATACAGAAATCCTCCTCAACTTTATTTTTAGTGGGTATGTTTTTATCTTTCATCATTATTTGCAAAATATTTTTCTACATAAAGACCTGTGTGTCTGCCTATAATATTAATTTATCGGATATTAAATGAAATGGTGCATTTTTTCAGCAGGTACCAAGAGTTGATACATTAACAACATGAGGACATTTTTTCGAATAACAGGTAATCCTAACATCTAACTCTGTTTATATATAGTGATCGTTTGAATCAACATGGAAGTTACATTTCCTATCGAATTTTTAACAAGCACAATTTTATGTGTAGGAATAATGTGGGCGGACTTTTTCGCATATTATGTATTGTGGATGATGATAATTTACTTGACCAAGGTTTGGAAGCTTGATTTCACACATGCTGCAGCAATTATCAATATATGGAGAGGATCAGCTTTAGTTTTGCCTCTTGCATTGGTCTATCTTGCAGACACATTTATGGGCAACTTTTGTATCCTGCTCCTCACCAGTCTTTCCTACACAGTTGTGAGTGATACTACATCCTTATTTTGGTTCTCAAAAATTATACCTATAGTCTATAGTTCAACGTTTAGATAATAAACAGTTTTAAACTTAGTGATTGTGGAAATAATTAAAAAAAATGATTTGGGCCTTATGTACTTCGACTGAATAGTCAAGCTGAACTGAACTAGAAATAATGAACTAAACTGAGCTGAATGGAGTACAATAGTGGAAATGTGAGAATAAAAGCATTGTGCTCTACTCCAACTCAAGGGGATGGAATAGTGAAATATGTGAAGAGTATAAGTATTGCATTAAACTGAACTGAACTAAAAATTGGAACTAAAAGTTGGTCCCTAAAGAAGTTCACATTTGCTTTTCTTTGTCTTCCTAACTCCTAACACACACTTGAGACACATTATCTTTAATTATATAGTATAAATAAAGATAAAAAGAGTAAATGCCGGTACTAAATAGAGGAATTTAATAAGATTTCAATATGACTTGGTTACTTATATACACGTAGGTGATCAGAATTTATGGTCAAAGTTTCAAATGTTTGACTATGAAAATAGTGAATGGGAAATCGATTGGAGACACAGTCTACTATCTGATTCACCCGATATCCTAACTTGAATAAGAGGAAAATAAACACTTCTTGATAAATTGCCAAAATCTCTCAATTTTCAGAGGTTGTGAGAGGGTCGTATTGACATATTGTGGTGCAGTTGTATAATAGTATCCTTTCAGCGACATAAAGTTTTGATCTACTTGTGTGTTCAGGGGCTTGGGTTATTATGGATGTCAACCCCACCAGTTCTAGGAAAATCACAAGGAAATTGCACTGATTACAAGCCTGAATGCATAGGAGACCAACAAAAGCAATTGTTTTACGCTGCATTAGCTCTAATAGCTGGGGGAATTGCTGGTCATTTAACCTCACTTGGACCTTTCATAAATGACCAAGCGGACAATATTGAAGATGAATTCAAGGCGAATGTAAGTAGAGCGGATCAAAGTGGCTCTGGATGTTGTTCGGGGTGTAGTTTCATGCTCGGTCCATGCATGGGTGTCTTGATCCCGGTCATCGGACTCACGGCTGTCACCTTCGTTAAGTCATGGGGCGTTATATTTGGTGTTAGTGCCATATTTTCATTGGCTTCACTACTTGTTCTTCTGAGTGGGGTTTTCTCATACAAGTATGTACGACCAAAAGGGAGCGCGCTCACTATTGTGCTTCGAGTGGTTTTTGCTGCCTTCTCAAAGATTTTCTATAGACGGCCACAAGATATGAATGAGCTTTACGAGATTCGTGACAACGCGGATGGAAATGAAGCCTTGCTGCCTCATACCAGGGGTCTTAGGTATTGTATCTACCCTTACCGTTTTTGTTCTGTTGCTATATTTATAAATATTAGTTGCTCAAATGGAACTTGAACAGATGCCTTCTTCACATTATTGAAATGTTAAAGATTAGTTGTGTTGTCTATTTGTAATTTTCACGATAACAATAACTGTCGAAGTTCGTAGACATCATAGTTATATTATGATCCTCTTGAATTTGTTAATCCCTCCATAAGTTTGCTCTTTATTTTTTCCAATTTATATTGAATATTGTCAACGATTAATATCCTTATTCACATGTTAGAAAAAGTAAGAGAAATTAATATTCTATAATACATTGAAACGAATATAAAAATTTAAAAAAAAGTTGTATCTCCCAAGTCCCAACACACACGTACATACATATATACTTTCCTCATTTCATCGTCCCAACTCACACTGGAAGTAGTTCATGTTAGCTTCATGGTTCACCATTTCTTTATTGAAATTGGTTAGGTGTTTGGACAAGGCTGCAATAATACTCCCACAACCAACTTTAGAGCAACAAGAAAAACATAAATGGAGACTTTGCAGGGTGACTGAAGTTGAAGCAACCAAGATCACCATACGCATGATCCCTTTGTGGATGACTTTTATAATTTGTGGGGTTGTATCTGCCATAGGTGACACATACTTTATCGAGCAAGCAACGACGTTGAATCCGAAATTAGTACGCATCAAAGTCCCTCTTATATTTTTGTTATGGTTCTATGACCAAGCAAAGAACCTCTTCTCTAAGTTGTTTGTCATGCTGGGTGCCAAAGTTGTTAGACACTCGACATCATGTAGACGCTATGTTCCTCCTGTAGGGGTCGCGGTAGCAATGGTGTTCTCGATACTATGTTGCATTGCAGCATCAAAAGTCGAGACAAGAAGGCTGAGAATTATAGAGAGTAAAGGCTTGGTTGACAAGCCAGATGAAAGAATCCCTATGTCCATATTTTGGCTTTTACCACAATTCGTATTGCTTGGTGCCTTAGATGGAATTCGCGATTGGAGTGTTCCAAATCTGGTTGCTGATCAAGCTCCTCCATCTATGAATTAGTACTTTAGTTTTCTTGAACTAAGTGTGTTTGGAGTTGGGATTATGGGAAGTGCTATATCGATTTACGTAGTAGGGAGGATTAGCCGAAAGATTGGTGGCATAAGTTGGTTCCAAAGCACACTAAACAAGAGTCGTTTAGACAACTACTACTGGGTATTAGCTGCGTTAAGTGCTGTAAATCTTGTTGTCTACATTGTGGTGGCATGCTTCTATCGCTATAGCGATTCAGTCGTAGAAGAATTGGAAGAGCCAGAGTATGATGAAACTGAAGACAACATGTTCAGCCACATTTCATAGAATGGAAAAACCTGTATGTGGAACTATGCAAAACATGTATGTGGAACTATGTAATTTTTCATACTAGCCCCTTGCATTGATCAAGTACTGTTTTTATCTTTGTGATAATAGAGTTTATAATGCTTCCCTCCAAAGAGTAAGTGCGGAATTTCGTACATTCTATATGTTAAGATGATGTTAATATTCAAAATTTTATCTAATGCGTTGTTTTCATCCATTTCGCCTCATAAGGACTCCATTAGTGTTTGAAAGGATGTGTTTCGATTAAAGGAAAACGACCCGAAGGGTTAGTGTACGAAAGATAAAAATATGCATAAGTGAGAAAATCTAAATAGTAAGTGTAAATGAGAAAGACAATAACGGTAGAAGAGAGATCATTCTATAGCCTCAAATGATAATATGGTAAAGCACGATTAGAAAAATAATTTATGGCACTATAAGTAGAATAAAGGAAAATGCTCGATCATAAGGTAATGAACTAATAATCAACCACTTCACTTATTGAATTTTTCGTTGTTTTCACATTCATCGTGTACATGTGAGGCTAATAGTAATAGAAGAAACACTAAATGATAGATTTGCAGGAAAATCAAGCGACAAACTACTCAGCATAGCATAACCAAGCGGGTCTCAAAAAGATTAATCATGTGCCATGCTTGCCTCTCAATTCTCATTTGCACCAAAAAGAATATGCATCACCCATGGTGACATCTCCATCTTACGTTTTGGCAAGTTTAATACACAAGTCATACGAAGTAGCGGATCTAAATTAGAACCAAATGTATACAAGTGCCAACACAAAAATCGCATAATTTAATCCGACAACTTCGACTTCATATCTGCTAATAAATGACATCTGCTAATCTCAAAGTAAAATTGGTGAAGGGATAGCAAATACTAACAGTAGTCCAGATATGCAGAATTAACTTGCCCTCTGGTAGCAACTCGGGCAGTTTCTCAACAATAATCAACCAGTTGATGAGAAGCTTCATAACTACAGTAAGGTAGCCAGTGTGCTGGATCAACCTCCATCCCAGGATCTGAGTTCCTTGAGCTACGCCACGTCCTGACTCAAGACAACCCAGCCAAGACGGCCAGTGATCTAGAGGGTGGGTTCAACCGGCACGTCCGGTTATTTTAAAGCCAAATTACCTGGACTGGCCCGATTCCCGACATAGCCCAGCCTACCCAATAACCACCTGTCTAAGGTCTTAAGAAAGTGCATAAATCTGGCATAACTTAAGCTCCAGCAAAAGGATGAAGTCGAGTGCTAAATTTCTTAAGCTCTAACACTATGGCTTACGCAAGTACAAGAGCATTAATTTGTTGGAGTTTAACAAGAAAAAAAGAGGAAAAGTTTCTCAAACAGGTTCATAAATCAATCAGATCCTAGCCAAAGTAACAAAGAGATAAGTAACTAACATTAAGGGAAAGTGCAAGACAAAACTGAGAGTGCTATTGCAGTGGTGCCTGACAATAAGCGGCACTAAGGCTTCTTTTGTGGAAGAGGCAAAAGCTGAGGGTCCAGACGAGTCTTGGAAAACACTTGGACTTCAAATTGAGCTCCAAACATACGATGGCGTTTTAACCAAAACAACTTCTGGCGCAATTCATGCCTTTCAGCTTTTATGTCTACTATATGTTTCTGGACTCTTGTCTCGAACTGTTCTCTGGACTTTTTGTCAATGTGAGGTGAACGTAGCACAGTATATATTACTTTCGTTTCAGGCAGCCCAATCTTCCGAGTATGAGGAGGAAGGTTCTCCAACAATGGACGCCCAAAAGAGCTAAGCACTATACGGATCTTGGTACTCATGGCTTAACCTGCTTTACAAACTGCAGAACATTATGACATTAGTATAAGCACACCATATACAGCTAAATGGGGAAATATGACTAGCAACAAAGAAAGAAACGCGCAAGTATGGCTTTTAAACCAGTAAACCGCGCACTGAAAAATTGTCCATTAAACTTCATACTGTTCTTAGTAGCCCCACAACCTTCCCCCACACTATCAAAGAGAAAAAAAGCATCAAATCGAGCAGCAACAATGACCACACAAAATAAAGAGGCCTGCTTACATCATCACACGTAACATTTGAGAATTTTTTGTATGAATAAGGTATAAAATGCCAAAATCAGATTGAAACTGACTCAAAAAATTCTAAAAGTATTTTTAAAAGAATAGTACACATTGAGGGATTACAAAGAGATGGAGTGCTAATAACTCGTCTTCATTAGGGAAAAAAGACCCAACCATGATGGAGAGGCACTTCCAAAATGCCGCTCACAAATAAAACGCTTCCACGACCTCCCCTCATAGTACGCCGTTGTCATTTTGGAGACTAGTTTAGCATATTTGTTTTATAAAACATTTCCTCGAGGGGGAAAAAGGAAATTTAGATTTCTAACTTAAATATCGTTTTTAAGAGAGCAAATAATGTACAAAAAGTCATGCAACAAGCCAACAACTTCCAAAATGCACAAGCAAATTATATGTCTAGTCAGCTCAGAAGAGTCGGTACATACCCAGATAACACCATATTGTCCAAACATCAAATTTCTCATACATCTGAACGCATTACACATCAAATATTTCTGATCATCCAGTTTCAATAAATCACTACAAGCACTTCCCCAATTATGGGGAAAGCCTGGTAAACCTTCAGGCCCATCAACTAGCGAAAGAGTAATCAATATACTAAAATCAAACTTAAGACCCAAAAACCACACCCAACTCACCATAGTTTCCATAACATAGAAGTGTTTTTCAGTTGTGCAAAAGCCTAAGAGGTGCTATTAGGAATTTACTTACTCATAAATGTCAAGAATAAGTTGAAAGAGGAATGAGCAAGAATTTGAGTTTTCCTCTTCATACACTTATAGGAATTGATAACAAATGTAATCACTTGGCATGTCCAATCATATTCACACTTGCAACTAGCCTGCTTGAGCGAGGAAATTGCTTTCAACATATACAGGTTCGTTTCTAAACATCCGTGATGTTTGTGATATAAGGCTCCTATAATTCTAAGGCAGAGCAGAATTAGTTCAAAATTTAATGACAAATTTACCACGCCCCTCTTCTAAATTACTTCTCCATACAACATCACAATATTCTAATCTGACTAGTGATAGTTAATTGTCAATTAGTCTTCAGCATACATGTCCGATGAATTGATCCACAGACCACAAGTAGACCTGTGCAACGAGGCGGGTCTGGGCCACGGCGGGTCAGTGAAAAGCTATTACGCGTCGGGCCAGGCCAGGGTCATTTAGCCCAGTCCCCTTCTTTTTTTTCCCATCTTATATTCAGAGTTAACATCTTACAAACCGAATTGAACATAAGTCGTTAAAATATACCCTACTTTATTAGATTGGAGAAGTATTAATGCAATACATATGAATTTGTGGACTCATAATCAGGCACTTAAGAATTTGTGATATAATAAGGAACAAGAACACTAAAATAACTTCCAACTATGAATTTGTGGACACTTAAAACCAACCAACAGGAACAATTGACACATAACCTCATGTAAGACTACCTTACTTCAATGTTCTATGAAATTCAACAATTATTCCATGTAAGACTACCTGATCTCTAATATTTTTTTCATTTTAACAATAGTAAGAAGAACTGAAGGTCCACTCAAAAAAAAAAAAAGAACTGAAGATGCTAATCCGAATCTGAGCCAGTTACATGATTTTAAATACTAATAAAAAATGAAAAGCACAATTACCTTCAAATCTACAAATAATCTTCAATCAATAACGAAGTTCTGGAAATTCGTGAGCGAGGTTCGTGACTATCATGAGGAAATTCGTGAGCAAAGTCACGAAATTCTGGGAATTCGTGAGCGAAACAGATCGACTCGATCGTAGGATGAACTCGACACGATCGAATTTCTTCAGAAAATTGGAAATGTAATTTAGGGTTTTTGAATTGGGGAAAATTTTGGGGGGGAATTTTTAGGGTTTTTATTTGGGAAATGTTTGGGAAAGTTTTGGTCGTGTTCAGCATTAGCTTTTAGCGATTGGACTAAGTCAAAACACTAGCTTAAGTAGCTTTTATTGATAGGAGGAGCTTTTATGAAAAGCTAACAGCTTTTGAACTAGCTTTAACTTTTAAATCTATTATTTTTGTTTTTTTTCTTTTTTGTTTTAGATCTACAGCTACTTTTGAAAGCTAGTTTTGTCAAACACTCATACTTTCAACTACTACTTTCACAGCTAAATTCTAGAAGCTGCACTTGACAGCTACAGCTAACATCTACAGCCAACATCTACTCAAAAGCTACATCCAACATCTACTCAAAAGCTACATCCAACATCTACTCAAAAGCTACATCCAACAGCTACAACTAGTTTTGTCGAACAGACCCTAAAAGAAGTCAGATGAGTAAAGAGAGAGTCAAAGGGGAGAGAAAGTCATTTTAATCAATTGATAAATGATCATGTGACAATCACGTGACCAAATCATATTAAAATACTTAACAAAAACCTAATAAAATGATCCATGTAAAAGGCCCTCTTTATGCCCGTTTTAAGTCCGTCCCTATTAATTTCCCACACAACCCGTTTCAGCCCACACCTCTTTGAGCCTACCCCTAATGGGCCCCGGCCCATTGCACAGGTCTAAATTCAACAAGTAAGGACACACCTTTCCTAATCAAACTAAAATGGTCACTGATCCAATGTTAGTCAACGGGTACTATTTTTTTTTTTGTGTTTGCACTCGGTTCGCCCTTCGGGCTACATCCGAATGGAGGCCAAGAGGTGGTTAGGTTCCATTTCTCTCCCAAGAGTGTTGCGGGGATTTGAACACGAGTCCGTCCTACCAAAGTCAGTCTCCATCACCACTGGACCAACACTTACTTAGTCAATAGGTACTATTTAAAATAACAGGAACGATGACAGGAAAATGGAAATGAGGAAACCGATAACGCAACAACACAACCTCCTAGCAAATCCTAACTATTACATACAAGTGATGGAACAACAGCTCCACCTATAATCCCCCTGTCCCGATTAGTTTTCCCATTGAAAGAATGGTACTTAACGAATTTGGTTTGGTGGAGTTGATGAAAGACAAAACTGTTGGTGCCAAATAGGATAGACGTGAGATTAAACCCGTGATCTTATTTAGTATGGGCAGTCTCTAAGGGGAAACCTAAAAGGGACAAACAAAAGGGAACGGCGAGAGTAAGAATTTACTAAACTATTGAACAAGTGTAAAGCAAAAAGTCCCCATTTCCATCGGTACAACCTAAAAACAGCTATTGACAAGTTGAGATCAGTATTACAACAGAAAATAACCTATGAGTTGAATCTTTTGATAACCATATTCACATTGAACACCCATCTACCAGAAATTACCAAAATCAGTTCAATTAAAAACACAAAAAAAATCCACACATCATCACTAGAATATGCCCAAATTATACCGGTTTCTTTTTACAAAACATTAAAGCACCAAAGTATCACAAATTCAACAAAATCAACCAAACTAAAACGTGACATCAACAAATCTCCAGAAAAACTAACAGCTAAATTTTAGCGAAAATCCACAATTTAAGTTCAACAAAAATCTCAAAATTCATGGAAATTAGTTCGAAGCTGTGTTCTGCTAATAATAAGTAGAAATACGAAACCAAAAAAAAAAACAAAATCCAGTAGAAAACTGAAATCACATAACGAATAGAAGCAAGCCACCAAAATATGAAATTGAGCAAAAAGAAAAGAATAATCGGAAACACGCACCTGATTTACTTGAAATATCAACGAAATTGATGTAAAAACCTTGATTTCGTGAAGAGATAATTGGGGGATGAATTAGGGCTCCGTGAGAGTAAAGAGAAGCTGAGAAGACGGGGGTGGAAACGGGAAAGAGCAACGTAGAAAAGATAGAGAGCAGAGAGAAGATTACAAGGTGAAAAATGTTTTTAACAATAAGGGTAAATTTGTCATTTTAGTGTCACAGAGTGTATCAAGACGACTAATAAAACTTGTTTCTCTCGCCTTCTACTCCCTTATTTCCCCTCAAAATAATACTCCCTCCGTAACATATAACTTGCAACGATTTGACATAAAGTATAAATAGAAAATGTCTAATCGTTGCAAGTAATCTGTTACAGAGGGAGTACCTAATTTATTAGTTTTGTCAAAAATTTGTTGCATTATACGAAGAGAGCCCTCTGTAGTGGTAGATCTTGAAATTTATTGTTTAGGGGTCTGAAATTTTTAGGTGAATAACTTTTGTAGACATGATAAAATTGATCTAATCCAATTAATCAATGACTCGAGCCAAAACTCGAACCCAGATTTCGCCGGTGAGAAGATAACCACCACCAAACAACCCAGATTCCGCCGGCGAGAGGGTAACCACCACCAAGAGAGACCTGGGCTGCCCACTAAAGTTGCCGGAACCTGGTGCAACCCTCTCGCCGGCGAAACCTAGGTTGTTTGGTGGTGGTTACCCTCTCGCCGGCGGAATCTCGTTTGCCCACTGTGGTTGCCGGAGTTTGGACTTTAGGGTTTGCAAAAAAACCTCCAATTGAAGATTGGGCACTTCATTCACAAATTAATGTCCAACTAAATGATTAATTGAAATAAATCTTCAAATTTCCCGTAAATTGATGAACTAGGGTTGGATTCAGTGAGAAAATCGAATGAAAATTGGGGGAATGAAGAACATGACGGAAAACCACTAAAGGGTAAAATCGTCATAAAAAATTTGGCCTGAAAGTGGTTTTGATAGTGAAACCTACTGGTTTTAATTATAAGAGGTAGTTAAAGTAAATAAAATTGAAAAGGTAGTTAAACCTACAATGTGTATTATAAAAGGTGGTTTTTGACAAATTTTCCTTTACTTTATGATATACTATCAGACTATTTATTTTAGTATAATATATTTAGATAAAATTAACAGTTGCATTAAATCATATTATATATTTTAGTAAAAAAATAAGTATAACCTTATATTTATATTATAGTTTTTCGTATATATATTGTTGGTAATATATTTGTTTAATTGATGTCTATCTGATTATGTGAATTTGTTATGTATCTCCTACGAAACTTTGATGTCCTTTTCGTATTATAGATTAACAAAATCCAAATAGTACGAATATAACTTACAATAATATTGATATATGATAATTAATACATTTGTTAAATTGTTCATATAAGATAGATAGTGTAATTTAAAAGATTATATAAACCAAACAAATTCCCGTGCATTCTTGCACGGCCTAAAAACCTCCGTCCCATAATAGAAGTCATGTTTCTATTTTGGGAGTCAAACTTTAAAATCTTTGACCAATTGTTCTTGTTAATATATACGTAAAAACATATTCATGTGGGATTTAGTTAGATTCGTCATGATATGTATTTTTATAATATCCACTTTTATAATTTTTGTTAATATGGAATTGAAAATATTGAAGGTCAAAAGTACGTCTTGAATACTGTGCGAAATTAAACATGACTTATATTATGGGACGGAATGAGTAGTATATTTAACACAATTAATACTCTGTCCATCCCCACCGCAAGCCAGCAACCACCAAAATCACTGGTTTGCTGCTATTCAGCTAATATTGCACTTCACATAACTTGTAATAGAAATAGGAACACTTGAACTAAGAGTCTAAGACAATGGTAGAGCAAAAAAGAAATCCTTGGCTCATCAATCTCAATAATCTGATAACTTACATATTAAAAAGTTGATTAAAAGTGATTTAAAGCAAGTGTAAGCAAATGGAGAGGGTCTCATTCAAGCTCTTTGCTCTTCCTGTTTTAGCATTTGGATTTTTAGGTTTTCAGAACTGCAATTTTCTATACATTTTACGAACTAAATTTTCAATTTACATACTCCTGTTTTAGCTCTTTGCTCGTCCTGTTTTAGCATTTGGAGTACTAAGTTTACATCAATGTTATGCTATAGTTCACCAAAAAACAAACGTAAAGTACATTGAACAGACAAGTCATCAGTCATAGACACCGCACATTGATGGAGGACTCGGCCGTCATGGCGTCATGCTTAATATGTGTAGCTCCTGACCTGCGTTTCTCATGTACAAACTAAATTTTTTTATCACGCTGAATGATTACTCTGTTCATCCCCATTTCACCTCAACCACCTAAGTCACGGTTTGCTGCTTGTCAGTTAATATCACACTAACAGCACTTTAGAGTGTAGTAGTGATTTAGCACTATAAAGAGGAATACTAGCACAAAGAAATTGTACAGCAAAAAGAAATCCTTAGCTCAATCTCAAAGCATTCATATCTAAAAGCTGATCGAAGTAATTTGAAGCAAGTTTATGCAAATGGAGAGGGTCTCGTTCAAGCTCTTTGCCCCTGCTGTTTTCGCGTTATTAATCTTCCTGATTTGTACAACAGGTTCTTATGATTTTTTTTTTTACAGTTTAACACTCTTTCTTTTCGATTTACGTACTTCATTCCATACACAAGGCCGTCTCGACAAAATTGGATACTCAAAATCATAACAAAATGCACAAATTTGCAATATAGAAAGAAAAAAAAGTTCCATATAACTACATTGATATTTATTTTTACAAAACAAAGCACCTAAATTGTTAGAACTGCCAGAACATTTTCGGACCCTCTTAAATAAGGGATCTTGATTCCTGAGTTTGCTTTGCACGTCATTTTCAACGACTCTGTCCATACATACTGTACATTCTTTAATTAGTGGAATTTTAAACTACTATATGGTTGATGGAGTATTCTAATTATGCAGCTGGTCCAGTGGAAGGAAGGATGGCATCAGCAAGTACTAATTCTGCAGGAATGCCTAATATTTACGTAATAGAAGAAGTGGTTGTTGAACCAAGAAAGGCAAATATGGAGAATGTTATTGAGAACGAGCTGAAATCGAAGATGATGATTATGAAGGAATCACAACTCATTGATCAGTCGTCATCTATCCAGCAAGTTTTGAAGTGCGCAGAAGAAGGCGATTATTGTAACACTCTTACCGGACCCAGTTGTTGTGGTACTATTGCTTGTGTTCAAGCACCTTTTGTTGGTGGTAGGTGTCACCAATGGCGCTAGCAGCAGACTGAGTGAGGGTTCATTTCACTACTTCCCGCGTTCTCTAGTTGGTTTAATAAAAAATGTAGGCTTCCATGCTTTCTGCCAGATCTTTGCTTGGTTTAATATACAAATCAAACTAAGCAGAGCTAATTACATTATTAGATTTGTGAGGACGCATGTAATGTTATAGTCTACGTGTGTGTTAAGAAACATTAGTCCAAATAATCTAAGATTGCCTTATACAAAGTCATCTTTTCGTGTAATGAACACTCTCTAGACCGTCATATGAGCATTCCAACATTTCCAAAACAAAATAATCATAGATTACTGATTACAATGAGACTGTCAAAGGAGTAAATAAAAGCCACTACAAAATATGTTTAAAAAAACTTACTGTAATACAAACTATAATTATAGCTTCGAAAACCCCCACAGAACATGCCAATCAACTAACTCAAACCATGCTCCACGCCATTGAGGGTTGATGCAGAGGATTGCTAAAGTTGCTAGAAACATAATGACACATGACATATTAAAACTCTAGAAGAAGTCTACCATGTCGAGTCCTCCGTTTCCATCTTCTTTTATGGGGCTAGTCGGAGGCAATTTATTTTCAGGGCTACAGGATTTGTTCACAACAGAGCCACACGGTCCAGGATTTCCGAGATAGCTGCTTTGATTAAAGCTGGACAATTACTACCTGAAAGTTGATTATCCCTTAGATCAAGAGATTCTAAATTTGAGCAGCTTGACAATTCTTTTGGTATCAGTCCGGTGAAGCTGTTCTTCTGTAGATGCATATAATATAATGATTTGAAGTTGGAACATGAAGGTATAGGTCCAGTGAAGTTGTTTTCAGAGAGGTCTAAATAATTAAGTAGAGAAAGGTTGCATAATTCTTTTGGAATCTGACCTTGCAAAAGGTTATCTGATACTGACAAAGTTCTCAAAATAGAATCACCAACCCATTCTGGGATCGGACCTGTTACCTTGTTGCTCGAGATATCGAAGTAATCCAAAAAGCTTGGAAGAAGCGCATCAGTTATTGTTCCACCAAAACCATTGTTACTTAGTTTCAGCATTGTCAAACTTGGAAGGTTCATATACTTTGGAAGGAAGGCTGTTGTCGGATAGTATTAAGAAATTCAAATTTTCATTACGAAACAATGGAGTTGGCAGTTCTCCAGAGATGTTATTGTTTGATAAATTAAGAATATAGAGTTTTCTCATATGACCAAGTGAAGTTGTAATATGTCCTTCAAGATTGTTCCCAGACATATTTAGTTACCCCATTTGTGGGAAAACATACCCAACATTATCGGGGAGTGTACCATGAAAATGGTTACTATAAATTGCCAATTCAACTAAGGAAAAATTAGCATCTCGAGAAAACTGAAGATATCCTGTAAGACGATTGTTCATCAAATACAGAAATATAAGATCAGAGTGATTGTTTAGCAACCAAGTAGGGAAGGCACCAACTAAGTTATTACGGGAGAGGTCGATGCCCGAAAGATTGTACTGATGATACAAAAATTTTGGGAAAGTTCCACCTAGTTGATTCAGACTGCAGTTCACTAAACCAAGCATGTCCAACTGAAAAGTGGGTTGCCACGGTGAATCTTCAGTTCGGACTTTTAGACTATTTCTTGAAAGTACCAAAGTTTTAAGGTTTGAAAGGTTGACCATAGAACTTATTAGAGAAAATCTGCCAAGTACTCTAATGATGAAAGACTTCCGAGTGACAGTAACTCCCCAGAGAAATTATTATCCGAGAGATCGAAACTTTCAGGGAAGTCATGTTGTGGACTTAAATTGGAAACACACTAGCCAACCACAACTATTCAAACAAAATCATGCAGTAATAGACTCTTAAGAGTATAATTATAGTTATTTATTATACATAGTTCTAAACCTACAATTATGAATTCAAATACACGTAAGTAAGTACCTAATTGTAATATTAAGCCTCTGTTCTTTAGAGCTGTAAAGAGTTGAACCCCTAACCACCAACATATTTTTCAGCAACTAGCAATTTACCGCTTGAACTACGATTAATTCCAAGAATAAATGTACATAATTAATAATTAACTTCAGCCGAAGGGGTATGGCCCCCCCACCGGCCCCCCTTGGCTCCCCCCTAGGTATATGTAACTGTGTAAGGATATAAATTTGGAAGACTCTTACATAAATTATGTTGATACAAGGATTCAAATTTAAAGACTCATCCTGCGAATTTACTGATCTAGAAGACTAGTCAAATCTGATCACCTTTGTGACTATACATCAATAAAGCTCTCATAAAAAACGCCACAAATACATCTAAATCATACAAGATCGAACTAACAAGTAATAAAACATTATGGATGCTACACTCAGCTAGGAGTTAGCAGCAAGAATCCATTGCCATAACCGAAGATTAGTGATCACAAAAAGAAAAAGAAGTTAACACCACATAAATTCGGGTGAACTTATGCGTAATCTACGTAAATGTGCAGTAAGATGGTGTACAAGTGAAACAATACAATAGCTCGAACAAAATGAAACGAAGGAGCCAACTGAAGATCAGCAAAGCATATCAATCACTGTGATGATGCATCTTCCTCTTTCTTTTGTGACAAGTACCTAGCATTACAACAAATCAAAATCAGGAATTGTTAAATTGAAGCCACTAAATTGCAGTAAACACAGCAATGGCCAGTCCGTTATTATGTCAGCATTGACATCGACAGCCAAATGTCACAATGAAGGATCCCATTCATCAGTTGTTGATAAGTAAGATAAGCAACAACTCGTAACAGGTCTAGCAAAATCAAGAATGAACCAAACTCCTAAACATGTAAGATAGTAAAGGATGGAGTACGTTGTAAAGTACTTCTAGATCTGAAAAGTTCTGTATATTTTATAAGCTAAAAAAACGATAGAATCCTTTCTCGTTAGCCTTGACTGTTATTTTAAAATATCCCAGTCAAGCGTATCCTCAGCTTCAGACATAATTTCAGTTAAGCAATTTCAGGCCTTATGTCGAAACCTACACTTCCTATTCTCCCCTCTCTCTGGTCTAGACCAAGGCCAATGCAACAAATTTCGGCCACGCAAATTTATCTTGCATTAGTTATAGCACATGGCAATCCAAACCTTTCACAAGTCACAACTGCCCAAAAAACAGGGGAAAGTCTTGTAAGTGAGAATGGCCTAACCCTAACAGATTGAATGGGGTTGAACATCTTTATCCAGTCCTAAAACTGGCCAGATAAAAGCCAGATAAAAATTGTGAAAGCCTAGGTGTCCAGCATACCAGTAATACAAGTGCTCAGTTGGGATTTATTGAATACACATCACATTTTTATTCTGTAATAGCATTAGGTTGCTGATACATAGATCTGGATGAGAAATGAAATGTCTTGAAGTCAAGCCCAGCTGAGAATTTGAAGTCAATAGTATTTTCTGCTGGCCACCAGCTGAGATCTAATGAGGCACAACAAATAGAGTACGTAGCTGCAAGACGCTCTTTTTATATGGTTTTGCTTTTTCTTAGATTGAACTGGGTTTCTGGAAAGAAAGCAATACCAGTGAAGATATACAGTTGAACCTTAACTTACAAGGCCAAGGAGCTAATCCTGTGATTTCCCAAGTAGACCTTTAATTCTAAGTGCAAAACAATAGCTATTGAAATCTTGATGCTTCGAGGTTCAATAGCTCCCTAGACCGAGATCAATATCCTATGAGAAGTCAGCCCCACATGTCTAAACTTGGCATTTCTAGCTCAATTGAGATCAAAAATTTTTGAGCTCAATTCTCAGATTTGAACATCTCCCGCCACAATCAAGTATTCTTAAGTGTGCTCTGGAGCATAATCCCATTTCACCTAGGCATAATACCTCGGACAATAATCATATCATCAAAGACACAACCTTTTCCCTCTCCTTGGCATGAGAAAACACCAACCTCAGGCTCAAAGAGACATTAAAGTTTCAAAGTGGGGAACATAGCAAGCAAGTTGGAAAACCCAATCCCTTGAGTTCAACAAAATAAAAGAACATACAAATAAAAAGATATCTATTTAGTAGTTGATAAAACATAACGCCTACATAAAGTAGCAAAAATTACAATAAAGATCAGATCATGATAAACATGGAGTTACTAAACAGAAAAAATACTCCTATAACCTTACCCATTAGCCCTCGCCACCCGAGAAAGTTGGTATAGTTGAACAGTCTCGTTAGAAGCATGGCATGCTAGAAGTAAGTAATTACGAGGCTGAACCATCCACGCAAACCTCATGAATAATGCTGAATAAACACACATCGCTGAAACAACAAACAGTTCAAACTCAGTAAACTATCACAACATGCATAAGAATGTAAACTTGCTTTGCAACAATAGCAACAATGCAAAACCTGCAGTCATGTTTCCAGATATCATTTCAGGAGGTTTATTCATGTCCACAAGCCCCTGTCGCCTCCACCAGAAACACATACAGTAAGTTGCGAAGCTAAGTCTACACAAGCAATATACTACATCTTTTCAAGTAGAGTGAAGAATCATACAGCAGCAACAAATCCCCAGTTGGCAACAGGGCCCCAAAAATGAGTTGTTTTAGGGCCCACAGGACTGTTCAAAAATGCACGGAAAGTAGAAGCCATTTATGGCCTGCATAGAACAATACAAACTTAGATGCGCAAGTAGACATCTTCCTTTCCTCAGCAAGCAAGTTACTGGCAGATAGATCCTTGCCTCCTCGCCAACAAATGTATTAGAATATACGAATATATAAGCCATGTACACTCCATGAAATGAATACCAGAATGAAAACCAGGAGACCATTTATGCACTGACACCCAAAACCCAACACTTACAGCCAAACATAATACTTCAGCACTTTGAAGTTTGAACCAATAACAACAATAACAGCCCTAAATACAGAAGCTTATAAAAAATATAACCCTTCAGCAAAACATCTTAGTTTCTACATTCATCGCTTTTACTAAAACTAGTCATGTTACAGCCCAAGTTGGTGCTTCAAAACTTTGACCTGCAAATTAACCACCAACAATCTACCAGGAAAAGTAATGTTGAGACTTGAGAGGACACACGAAGCCACAAAAACTTTAAAAAAAGCAATTGCATAATCAACAAAAACAAGATGATTAAATGGTGATAATTGCATAAAGATACTTTGTTTGGCATTGAAGATCTAAACCAACCCAAAATCCAGTCATGATTCATGCGCAATTTTAGCATATACGTGTAGTATATCTCTTAGAAAGAACCAATTACAGACAATGAGCATGTTACAAATAAAGGTAATGTGCAAAGAAATCATGTAAGCTATCTGCAAGAAACGGGACAAGTACCCAAATAAAATAAATTTGAAATATACCCTAAGATGTGACTTGGACCATTTGGGCCTCACCTCTCGAGGCGAAATAGTGATTTATAGTAGCACATAGGTGACAAGGAATCCAAATGGATAGACGTGTTTTATCAGGGAGAACATTTTGACACTCTTAACATACTTCTCTAATTTTCCATCTCTTCCTGCATCTAACAAGATACTCCCTTCTATCCTTCTCCTCGTCTCATGAAAACTTACATGCAAGAGCTGAGGAAGGTTAATTCTAATTTCTATCTAAAGAGCTGGATAACCATCCACTTCCATAAGTTTTACCCTCAAGATGACAGCCCCCACTTTTGAAAAATATCCCTTATCCCTTGTATAAATCATTATTCGCAATGGAAAAAAAGGGGCTCTAGGAAGATTACTCTTTATGTATGTCAATATAAAGGATGACTAACTTAAGACAGCATCCATGGCGATGGAAGGTCTAGAAATCCTTTTCACTAGCGACATTCCAATACTACAGAAAAAAAAAACAGTTCAATTAGATTGACGGCTTGACGCTCACTCCTTGAGAGAAGGTAATCTCAAAGGAGGTGTTAGAGCCGAGAAACCACTGCCATAAGTTTTATCCCCAAAATGACAGCGCCTCCCCCTCCTCCCCTCCCCTCGCCCCACCCCTGCTCACGCACACACACACACACACTCTCTTGTAAGTTATCCATCATTCCTCGTATAAATTATCATCCAAAGAAGAAAACAAAAGGGTGCTAGGAAGATTACTCTTCAAGTATGCCATCATACATGACTACATGATAAGTAGCTTAAAACAAAAACCATGGAAGGACTGCCGCGATTTCGACAATAAAGAAACAAACACTGAAAAACTGATGAATGGTATTAGGAGATCTATCCTAGTTAGTTAAAATAATATCTCTCTGATATTAATCATATCTTTCGTATTATTTGGTGTATTATCTTTTCTAGGAGTTTTAGGTCATTTCAGAGTTGTATATATTCCGTAAATCAATTCAATGAAAGGTTAAGCCGTTTACTCCTAATTATTCAACTCTTAACAAATTGATGTTCATATAAGTCAAATTTACAACAAATAGCTAATTTTGCCAACCATTGTTAATATAAGTCAAATTCATCCAAAATGGACATCATCATATCAAGATTGAACTGATGTTCTAAACAGTATACATATTCAGAAATCACATAAAATTTAAAAAAATCACCCTCATAAACAAAATCGTGTACCTGCAATCCAACAAACAAAAGCTTATTTTGTATACGGAGGTAGCACAAAGAGATTTAAATTTCGAAAAATTGATAAGATAATGATTAGATATACATAGCTGGAAAGAAAAAGTGCATCAAAAGATGATGAATAATCATACCTTTCTCAATACCGCCGCAAAATTATAGAGTAGTTTTGACAAATTCATCGTAACAACGTATGTAAGAAACACTGTAAGATTCTTAAAGTACGATAATATAAGAAAAAAGGCGGATTTAAAATGAGGAAATGGAGGAAAATACCTTGAAATTTGATTGAATTGTAAAATTTGACGCCAGTCGACGATCCTCTCAGAACTTTTCAGTCGCCGGTTGGTGGTGGAGTGAGGGGACTAACTTCCTTCTTCTTCCTTTTTTGATTGGATTATTGTATCCTAGACGCTAAAATGGTCAATTTTCTAAGTTTTTATTTTAGAATTTTTAGGGCATATATACTCCCTCCATATCAAAAAAAAAAAAATGCAACATTTGCCATTTTTGGCCGTAACAAAAAAATGCAACATTTGCAAACTTTCCATTTTAGGTAAAAAGATTTTGCTTTAATTACAAAAGTGTCATTACTTAATCATAATTAAAACATCCTTAATTATCATTATAATTTAACTACAAATCAATTAAAGTTAATAATTTCCTTCAACTCTTAACCCAATTACTCCAAATTCAACTTAAATTCACCCAACACCACACACTCAACCCTAAACACCACAACCACCACAAAACTGTAACCACTTTTTCAAAACCCTAACCACCACCACGCTCAACCCTAACCACCACCACCACCATCACTACAACCACCACCTCACAACCCTAACCAACACCACACAAAATCTGGGTTTTTGAAATCTAGGCCATCACATACACCAAAATCTGGGTTGCTCACGCAAAATCCTTTGTCGTTGTTCACGCAATCTTGGTTTTGGTGGACGAAATCTGGGTTTGGGGGGTAGAGTCTTGGATTTGGGGGACGAAATATGGGTTTGGGGGGTAGAGTCTTGGTTTTGGGGGACGAAATCTGGGTTTAAGGGAAGAAATGTGGGTTTTGGGGGATGGAGTCTTGGTTTTGGGGGACGAAATCTAGGTTTGGGGGTAGAGCCTTGGTTTTGGGGGACGAAATCTGGGTTTGGGGGGAAGAAATCTGGGTTTTGGGGGACGAAATCTGGGGTGGTAGGCTGGCTTTCGTGCGGTGGTCGGTGTGGTAGGTTGGTGGTAGGCGGTGGTCGGCAGTGGTTGGTTGGTGGTAGGCGGTGGTCGGCAGTGGTTGGTTGGTGGTAGGCGATGGTCGGCAGTGGTTGGTTGGTGGTAGGCGGTGGTCGGCAGTGGTTGGTTGGTGATAGGCGGTGGTAGGAAGTGGTTGGTTAGTGGTAGGCGGTGGTGTCTGTGTTTGTTGGTGGTAGGCAGTGGTTGGTGAAGTGAAGATGGTGGCCCATTAATTACCTTTTCTCTCTCATCCTTCCCACTTAATACCCAAGCTAAATTACAATTACCAAATTTTGCCTAGGAATCCGTGTCGAACCCAAACGTTGCATTTTTTTTTATACGGAGGGAGTATAAGATTTTAAGTAAATAAATTTAATTAATTTACAAGCATTAATAACGTTGATTCATGAATGATTTTGACATAAATATTATTTGATAGAATTAGGGTGTTTTCTCGATTAAAAAAATAAGATTAAACTATATTTATGAACTTATATATAATAGGTTTCAAACCCGAGCAAAATACACGAATATTTTTATTAATATAAAGTATTACTTAAGATTTAAATTTCAAGGAATAATGTTTGAGCAAGAATTTAACAACATTGAAAATAATAATAAAACTGGTTTATGAACCATGCATTGTACATATGACTTGTAACTTATTATAATACGTCCTCCGTTTCAAAATAAGTGATACATTTGCATAGTGTTTTCACAGTTTAACCTTTAATTAAATTTGCTGATTTACATTTTAGGAAAAATATAATCATGTGAGATCTTGTTAGATTCACCTCAATGTGATTTTTTTGATATCAACTTTTTATAAGTTTTATTTATTGATAATTGTAGGTATTAAAATTTAAAATAATGCATTGGAAAACGTGAAAAATGAAGTCTGCCACTTAGGCTCTGTTCTTTTGGACTGAATTGAAAAACATTTCAGTTCAGTTCAGCTCAGCTCCATAATCTCAATTCAATCAGCTCCATTAATTTCAGTTTAGTTCAATCAGAACATTTCAGTTCAGTTCAGCTCATCTGCTTTATCTCACAATTACATTTCAGTTCAGTTTAGTTCAGTTTAGTTCATTTCAGTTCAGTTCATTTCAGTTCATTTCACTTCATTCCACTTTTAAACAACAAAGCCTTATTTAGAAACGGAGGAAGTAGTTTGTATGATTTTCATTATTTTTAAAAATTTACACTAAGGCTCTGCTTAATTTGGTGTAAAATATTTTTAATGTAAAATATTTTTCATGGAAAACAATTTCAGTGGAAAACACAATTGCAAAATTAGTTTTACATAGTTTGGTATCATGTAAAAAAAGATGATGGAAATTGAAAGGGAACATAAGGAGTTGGTTTGGAGCCTTTGAGGAGTGTAAAAGGGAGATAAGGAAAAAGAAGAAAAATAATTTATTCTAAATTTAAAATGGTTTTCCATCATTAGAAGAGCTATTTTACTCTAAAGAAAAATGGTTTTACACTCATTTGTCAATCATACAATGCAAAACAGATTATGGAAAAAATAGTTTTCCAAGAAAATGTTTTACATCCTACCAAAGGAACCTAAAATAAAAACACATATATCTTTAGGATATGTTATTTTACTTTAACTAATTTTTAATGATTAGAGTTATCACGTACTCACTTAAAACATTTGTAAATTTAGCTCCATAATTCATTATTACATTAGGTGATTGAAAGATTTTACCAACGGTATAGACATATTGTGTAATTTAAATTCATGATCCTTAATAGGAATATTTTTCTATTTAAGGTGTTTCTATTAACGATTTTTCTAATTGGAGTGAGTGATTGGTTAGGGTTTCTCTCCCTTCTCTCCACGAGTAAGGGTTTCTCTCCCCTTCTTGGGATCTCCCCACTGTAATTACTTTTCATGTGTGATGATGGCTGACGATTTAGTGACACGTTGTTCTCAATTGAATATATGTGACGATGATAAATTAGTGATTGACTTTCAAGATTCAGACTTGGCGGCGCAAAATGACCAAATTGCACTGCTCATGGTTGGACGCTTGCTGACCGAAAAATCTTTCAAGTTTGAGGCTTTCAAACGTACCATGACGGCTGTATGGGGTCTGCAGAATAAACTGGTAATTAATGCTATTAGCCCTAATTTATTTGCTTTCCAATTTTTTCATTGGCGTGATAAGGAGAAAGTACTTCAAGGTTCACCTTGGTGTTTTGATAATTACCTAATTATTCTCAAAGAAGTGGAGGGTGATGAACAGCCGTAAAATGTTATATTGACCCATTCTCCATTTTGGGTTCGTATTTTGAAACTCCCTTTCAACTGTCAGTCGGAGGTGGTGGTCCGCTCTTTAGCGGCTGGTATTGGGGAGGTGTTGGAGGTTGATGAAGAGGTTTTAATGGTGGGTCGATATCAGAGAGTTCGTATTCTTCTCGATGTTACTAAACCCTTGAGGCGTTGGATAAAGTTCAAGGACAAGAAGGGGAAGGTGGTGACGGTTGACTTATGTTATGAAAGACTCCCCCATTTATGTTTTGCTTGTGGAGTCATGGGGCATGCTGATAAGGACTGTGATTCTATGGACAAGGAGGAGCATAATGCTGGGTTTGGGTGGAGCGTGAAATTGAAAGCATCTCCACGCATGGGGAGAGCAAAATTCAAGGAAGAGTTGGATGTTATTATCTCATGTAAGAAGGCCCTTTTTGTTAATAAACCACCTCGCCCTATGAGAATGGTTGAGTCCTCAAAAGGGGATGGCTGTTTAAAGAGGGCTCAAACTATAATAGAGAAGGTGGGTTTGAGTGTAAAGGATGGCGTGGATAGACAACATGAATTTGGTAATGATACTATTGACGTTGGAGAGTTCATGACTGATGTGAGGAAGGAGACTTTGGTGGTACAACCTACAAGCATGCTTAACGTTTCGTATGATGTCGTCTCTGCTGGTGGTGGTAGGAGGTGGCGTAAAATACCTCGGGAAAACAAAAATACTGAGACTCCTCCCGAATGTATGGGGCTGGGTGAAGAGACTAGTTTGGGGGAAAAAAGGAAAAATGGGGCTGGTGATGGAGACATCGTGATGATGGAGGCGTTGGAATGTAATAAACGTGTTCGACCTTTTGAATACTCGGTCTTGGATGAAGATCAAGTAGCGGTGATTGGTTTTAACCAATCCCGCGAAGAGAAATGATAGCCTTAAGCTGGAACTGCCAGGGTTTGGGCAACCACTGGACAATTAATGCTCTCCAATCCATTTGTTGGAGAGATAGGCCCTCGATCGTCTTTGTGATGGAAACGATGATTTCGGATAAGGATCTTGTTAGTGTTAGGAATCGTTGTGGCTTTACTCAGGGACTTTGTTTGAGTAGTGATGGACATTCGGGTGGTCTGGGTTTTTGGTGGCGGGATCTTAATGTAGAAATCTCTTCCTTCTCTTCACATCACATTGATGCTTGCATTCTTGATGATCAGAACCGACCTCAATGGCGTGCTGTGGGGATCTATGGATGGGCTGACAGTAGTTTGAAGCATCTAACATAGGACCTTATGCGCTCCTTGAGACAAACTTCTTCCCTCCCTGTCTTGATGTTCGGAGTTTTTAACGAAATCACTAGCTTGTCTGAAAAGTATGGTGGTGCTATAAGGGGGGAACGACAGATGGATGGTTTTCGTAATGCTATTGATGCCTGTGGTGTTAAGGATATGGGGTTTAGGGGTAACAGCTTCACTTGGCAAAGGGGGAACTCGCCGGAGACGGTTGTTTGTGAGAGGCTTGACCGTATGCTGGCAGAGGAAGAGTGGTGCAAATTTGTTTGATTCGTGGGAAGTACGCCACCTCCCTCGCTATAGATCCGTTCATAACCCTCTCCTCCTGAAAACTGGGGTGAATGATAGCTATAGGAGAGGAAATAAACTCTTCAACTTCGAAGCTCTGTGGCTCTCTAGTGACGAATGTGGGAAAGTCGTTCAAGATGCATGGAATGATGATGTGAGTGATGCAATACCAACCAAGCTTGGGCATGTAGCGAGCAGCCTTACCTCTTGGGCTTCTCGTACTTTTGGTATATTGAAACGAAGGAAGAAGAAAGCGCTCAAAAGGTTGAATTTCTTCCAACAACGTCCACCCGATGCGGCTAATTTGGAGCGTTGTGTTGCCATTAGTGCTGAGCTTGATGAGATTCACAGACTAGAAGAGTCATACTGGCATGCTCGGGCCCGTACAAGTGCGATTCGCGATGGTGACAAGAATACCAAATACTTTCACCATAAAGCGAGCCAGAGGCACAGGAAAAATCACATTAAAGGGCTTATGAATGAAGATGGTGTTTGGCAGACGAAGAAGGAGGAGATTAGTACCATTATCGAAGAGTATTTTTCGAAACTCTTCTCTACAGGTAATCCAGTCCTATTTGATGAGGCACTTGCGGGTCTTGAGCCGTGTATGAACGAGGACATGAGGGCACAGCTTGATGTTGAACCAATGGGAGAGGAGGTGAAGGACGCCCTTTTTTCTATGCAGCCGAATAAAGCCCCAGGTTTGGTTGGACTTCATGCTCTTTTCTTTCAAAAATTCTGGAATATTCTGGGAATGGATGTTATTGCCTATGTTCAAGCTTGGTGGAGGGGTCTTGTTGACGTGAGTTCCATTAATAAGACGTGCATTGTACTTATACCGAAATGTGCGAGCCCGACGAAAATGACTGAATTTCGTCCAATCAGTTTATGCAATGTGTTATACAAAGTGGTGGCGAAAACCCTTGCTAATAAATTAAAGCCACTTTTGGACTCAATTATATCTCCAAATCAAAGTGCTTTTGTCCCGCGGCGGTTGATTACAGATAATGCGCTTGTATGTGAAGCGTCGAGGGGAAGGGAGAGATGGTATGTGCGCTCTAAAGCTTGACATGAGCAAGGCATATGATAGAGTGGAATGGGGTTTCTTGGAAAGAGTGATGAGGAAGCTCGGTTTTAGTGATGGTGGATTTCGAGGGTCATGGCATGTGTCTCGAGCGTCTCTTTCAAATTCAAGTTCAATGGGATAGTCTCTGGTTATATTCAGCCTACACGGGGTCTCCGACAAGGTGATCCTATATCTCCATATCTTTTTCTTCTTTGTGCTGATGCTTTCTCTTCTTTGATTTTGAAAGCAGCTAGAGAAAAAAAGATACATGGTGCTCGAATTTGTAGAGGGGCCCCACGGGTCTCACACTTATTCTTTGCAGACGATAGCATTTTGTTTACTAAAGCAACTTTGCAAGAATATTCTACGGTTGCTGATATTATCAGTAAATATGAGAGAGCATCGGGTCAAATGGTCAACATAAGCAAGACAGAGGTGGCTTTTAGTAAATATGTTAATGCGACTCGTCGACAGGAGATTATAGAAGTGTTGGGTGTGCGGGAAGTGGATAGACATGAGAATACCTCGGGCTTCCCACTATCATCGGAAGATCGAAGAGAGTTTTTTTTGCTTGCATTAAGGAAAGAATATGGAAGAAATTGCAGGGTTGGAAAGAGAAGTTGCTATCTAGGCCCAGAAAAGAGATTTTGAGTCCGTTGCGCAAGCCATACCTACTTATATGATGAGTGTTTTCAAGCTCCCTGAAGGTATTATTGATGATATTCATTCTATGTTGGCTCGCTTTTGGTGGGGTGCTAAAGGTACTGAACGGAAACTTCATTGGCATAATTCGAATTCTCTTTGTCTCCCTAAATCCATGGGAGGACTAGGATTTCGAAACTTGAGTTGTTTTAACCAAGCCTTATTAGCCAAGCAAGCTTGGCGTCTTTGTATGAATGACCGTTCAATCCTTTATGCTGCGCTTAAGGCAAGGTACTTTAAAAATTCCCCTTTCATTGATGCTAGGCGTGGCTACGATCCTAGCTTCACTTGGCGGAGCATTTGGGGTTCGAAGTCTTTACTCTTAGAGGGATTGAAATGGTGTATTGGGGACGGGACTAATATTGGGGTGTGGAATGAAGCATGGTTACCCAGAAAAGGAGCTCATATAGTACCTACGCCTAAAGGCGACAGTGACCCGCTCTTGCGTGTCTCAGATCTCATTAGAGTGGATGGTTGTGGTTGGGACGTTGACAAAGTGCGTGAGTGTTTTGTGGAGGAGGAGTGGGTTATTCTGAGTTTACCACTGCCGATAACAAAAAGGAAGGCCGAGTAGGAATGGAATTTTCAATGTGAAATCTTGGTACTGGATTGGTCAATTGGGTCACTTACAAGCTTGGGAGTTATCATATGGAGCAAGGGAAACTGAGCTTTAATTTGGAGGACGGTGTGGCGCTTGAAGGGGCCCCCAAAGCTTAATCACTTCTTGTGGCGTGCTTGCAAGGGGGGTTGGCGGTGAAGGAAAGACTATTGTTCCTTCATGTGGTTTCTACTAGTGAATGCGCTGTTTGTGGGGCGACTGAAGAGACGATACTACATGCATTATTTGATTGCACTTTTGCGCGGATGATTTGGGAGTGTAGTGAGTTTAATGGTCTGCTTGGTGATGCTCCCTCTTCCTCCTTTGCGGACCGTTTGGAGTGGTTGGCGACAAAAGTTAGTAGCGAAGATTTGCGAGACATATGCACGCTGGCTGGGCAGCTTGGTTTTGCCGGAACCAAGCTACTTTCGAAGAGGGTAGACCAAATGTGTTTGAGGTAGCGAAGGGATTTTTGTGCTACGTGCGTGACTACTGTTCATATGCGGTAAAAGTCTTTATGACTGGTAGCACTGGGTTGGCGTCACCTTCTCACTGGTGTCCGCCGAGAGGAAGCAACGTCAAAATCAACGTTGATGCGCACATGGGGAATGACGGCACTGTGGGCTTAGGGGTGGTAATTCTAGACTCTGCTGGGGCGGTGAAGGTTGCTGCAATATGGCGTGTGATGGTGGTCTGGGATGTGTTTTTAGCTGAAGCTATGGCTGCGCGCTACGGGATTTCTCTAGCCCGTAGACTTGGCTATGATTTGGTGGAACTCGAAGGTGACTCTATTGGGGTAGTGACGGCGGTGCAAGGAAAGCAAGAAGGGAACTCTCCCGTTTTCATGATTTTGGATGACATTAGGAGGTTAGCTAACACTTTTAATTTTTTCTCTTGTTCGCATGTTAAGAGGGCGGGTAATGTAGTAGCTCACTTATTAGCTCGGTGGGATATATCTTGTAACTCCGAAACTGTTTGGTTGGACTCTTTCCCGCAAAGTATCATCACTTTGGCGGATATTGATTTATTATAATGCCCTTAACCTCAAAAAAAAAATTAAAAAATTTTCTAACCTATACACCTGGACATCTGGTGCATAAGATTGTTTACTTAGGTCTCCCGTCCTAAAACAAACTTGTAAAACAAAGATAAGCTAATATAGGAAATTATGTTTATAATGATTATGTTAAGGGGGGAGATTGGGAAAAGAAAATAATTGCAAAAAGATGATTTGCTATATTAGTTTATGTTTGGGCTAACCCAGGTCCTAGCCCAATTCAGGTTAAAATGACTAAATTACCCTTGTTAATACCAAGCTTTCCTAAACTAAGCCCATTACTCTTAACAAAGCCCGCAATACTCTGTATAAAGGAAATACCCTCGATTATCTTAATAATTACGGTTCTGCCATCACAGTACCCTATAAATACCTGATTTGCAGCATAATTCAGGTAACTTTTTCTGATTACTTTGAACCCCCTTTTTTCTTACTTTCTCTCTATAAAAAGTAATCTGACTTGAGCGTCGGAGGGGCGATCCCGTAACCACCCTCGGGGTAGTTTATCTTCGTTATTTTGCAGGTTATCGGATCTCCTATTGCAGACAAGCAACTAAAACAATTTCCAAAATACCCTCATACACAAACAAATATTTCTGTTCCGGAAACAGTTTATATTTGTTTATCAAGTTTGTTGTGGGAAGGGGAATCTAAAATGCTAATCATATACACCTTCTGTATAGGTTAGAAAAATCGTTTTACTAATAGAGACACTTCTCCATAACTTTGAGGATCCTTTGGCAACAGCGTTAGAGCTAGCCGTATATTCTTATTCGCTGGAAACTTCTTTGACCTAGAGTCGAAATCGAATCGCCTCACACTAAACTAGAAGGATTATAGGGTAAGAATAAACTACAAATAGGAGAAAGTCTAAAAAGCCAAAATGAAAGGACTATAAAGTTGAGGGAGGAAGCTCTCACCGGAGAATAGGCACTGGCGCCAGAACTCCAGTGAGGCCTAGGTTTGCTTGGAGGTGGGGTTCTTTTTGGACGGAGGAGAGAGCTTGGTTTTGGAGAGAGAGATAGAAAACGTTTTTATAACGGCACTCTGAGCTATGTTTTGCATAATTTATAACACAATTTAATTAACGAAGGATCGAGAGATGAAGTTGAGAAGACAATCTCTTAGCATTTGACTAACCTAAAATTCACGAAAGTAGAACTTTTTAGTTGTGAGTTCGCAATTAGTTAGAATTTGTTGTCAATATCTTGTTTGTTTGATTATTCGTATGGGAAAAAAATGTTAAGTTCATTGATCAAGTGATTCCTTCATAGCTCAAGAGAGTAACTAAAGATTAGCATCCCTCAAATATGTCAAAATGAATCTCCTTGAGAGAAATTCAAAATTCACAAAAAATGTAATCAAATTAGTTGACCATATATAATTTTATTCTCGTTGTTATGAGAGATTGGTTGATGGTATCAATATTCTGATTTTTTTCTAAGTTATCGTATTAAATAGAGATATAGAGACAGAATAATTGATATTACTGCAAAAGAGACGATGTTTGATTCCCCCCAATTTTATATACATGAAAGTGTGAAGAAGGTTAAGGGAGTTTAGTTGTCTATTATAAATTATAATTTGACGAAATTTTTTCTTCACGTTCTCCATTTTTGAATTTATTTTGTTTGCAATTGGTGTGAAACTTTGTGATGCAAGAGCTCAACATATTTAATTGCAAACTCTTTTTTGGTTCATACTACAATCAAAATGTTGTTTTCTTGGTCACTCATCCTATCTTGTTTGGTTTCTTTCTCCTTTTTCCGTCTTTTCTAAAATCATCACACTCATTCATCTTTTCTGCTTAATACTACTACATTAGTAGGAAACAAGGGTGGTAGCTAAAGGAATTAGTATCCTTGACACCCCTTGTGACATGGGTTCGTTCATCATGGGAAGTGGGGGAGGGTTTAGGGAATAGGAGAATTGCGATGATTTGAGTTGAATCCTAATTAAGATAGGAGTGCATGGTCTAGGCCTATTTATGCCAAAAAATAATCGGGAAAACTTTATATTATGTACCTTTTCAAGATATTAGGACAAAAGATTTACAATGAATAAGAAAAAATTGAGACCAAACATATCTACTATTTTTGAGTCTTTTTACATAGAATTCCTTGTGCCTTCAAAGAATTAAGAGATACCCACTGTTTTGCTGAGTAGCCAAAGTACTAGGGATAACTCAACCCCAAAAATGGTGTGAAGATACGATCTATCTAACATGAACCCGTACACTGTGATACCAGCTCTATTATTCTCTAGATAAGTCACTGCAAAACCAAATTAAAAAACCAATTATTATTTTATATAAGATGTTGCAAAGAAAAGACAAGACTTCTGCATGTAAAAATGTTAATGGGCTATGATATAGCATTAACTTTTGCATGCTTTTATAAGAAAATTGTCTGGTCGAGAATTTAGATTATTATGCATGTCCTCATTTCTATCAAAAAGGTATAAATAATATAAGGTTTTGCCTAATGAAATTATCTTAAAATATGTGCAATAGGAGTCGAAATCTTCTATTCCTTGATTATTGTATGATTTGTATCGTTATAGGAGTATGTCACTTCTTAGCTTATAACGTCAATTGGTGCTAAGAGCAAAACTTAGAGTTTTAATAGATAAAGTTTATATGTATATTTACCTAGAGCTTGCCTCTTCTGGTAGGAAATAGTGTTTGCAAAAACAGGAATCATCTTGGTATTATCAAGATCATCATCACCATCTCCTTCTTCGTCATCAGACTCCGAATGTGCACTATACGGGAATGCTAGAGGTGAGGATGAGCGTGTGATTTGAGCCTCACCATCTACACCGTCGAAAGAATCGATCGTAGCACAAATATGCCATTTAGCGGCCAGAGAGGTAATGGCCTGTGCCTTATGTGTGATTTTTGCCGCACTCCTTAGGCATATGCATACTCCCGTTACCAACGTTAGGGAGCAAAGCTATACATCCAGAAAAAAGTACAATAATTAATGTGTTAATAGTGTGAAAAGTCAAAGTAAAACTAGTAAAGAAAGACGAAGAAGTATTTGGCAAGCATAAAGAAGCAGGAGTTGGAATCATTACCGCGAGTTCGCCGGTGGTGTAGATATCAATACTACTATTAGACCTGGTAGTAACAAGCAAAGAAGCAAACTGGCTAGCGGTAACAAGTAGTAAGGTGAACAAAAGAAAAGCTCGAAATCGATGACTTATGATCCTGAGCGTCCTTCTGACTCGAAGATGCTCCAATAAAACCAATGCAACATCAGTTTCGAGTTGAAAAACTTGAGCAAAATCCTCGAGCCTAAGAATCTGAAGATAACAGCTGACGCGATAGAGTACACAAGCTAAGAAGAATATCGAAGTTCGATAGAGCCAAGAACATTGCTCCAAGAAGCAAGCAATGGTGTGGCTCACAACTACGTTGCCAAAGTGAGGGATTTTGGGTCCTCCAGTAGTGTACCACCATATTTTATAGGCCGTGTCAGCAAGGAAACAAGGTAGCACAAACATACACAATATTTTGATTGATCTCTGCAAACAATCACCAAGAATATAAGCATTATTGTCAGTTTTGAGTTCTTTTAGTTTTAAGATTTGAAATGGCATATGATATGCATGGTATAATGAACTTGAGATAAGTCATACATATATTGATATACATCTATAGATTTAAATAAAAAGGAAAAACGATAACGAACATGTCCGTACTTTTCGATCAACATTTAACTTGCAATTAAAGATAAACTAGCTAACATTCATAAGAAAAAGGTCCATAATTATAATTCAATTACAAAATCTTCCAAGCTAATCAAGAAAGTTATGATAAATAAAGTTTTTTCTTCCAAGCATAAGTCAAAGGCACAATTCACTTATGATTACTCCTTTTTTTTCCGTTCTCTACTAATATCATATTGCTTTTGCTAAAATTCCTTACTTTGATACTCAAAGTTGCCAATTATGCTACTATATGTCTATATATGTCCATGGTATCCGCACTATTATGACATATATGCCCATGGACTCGGCACTGTCATCCTATGGCAAATTATGTACTTAGTTCCATTCGGATATGTTTAGTTTAATTTAGAGAAATTCAATCTATAATTACAACATCTAAATTATCTGTAACTCGCCTCTCAAGCCAGAACTTCTTTCATCCCAGATTATGAAAGCGAGATACTTCCCTAATGATTCTTTCTTGACAACTGTTGTGGGACATCGTCCGAGCTATGTTTGGCGTAGTATTTGGAGCTGTAAATGGGTTCTACAAAAAGGTTGCAAATGGATTATAGGAGATGGTCAGTCTGTGAACATTTGATAAGACCCTTGGCTCGAGAGGCCACCTTCTTACCGTGTCATTTCATCACGGAAAGAGGATAGTGTTTGCGATAATGTTGCCGTTTTAATGAAATCTGATGGAACAAGGTGGGATGAGGAGTTGGTGAGAGCGAATTTTCTCCCCTTTGAGGCTATTGATATCCTTAACATTCCTTTATCTTCGACTCAGCTGGAAGATTTGTTTATATGAAGCCATGATAAATCAGGTATGTATTCGGTTAAGTCAGGGTACCGTTTCATAATTTTTTACAAAAATCTAGCTGACGGGGAGGCGGGTCTTCGACAAAGCATGATCTCTAGAGGCTACTGGTTCCATCGAAGGTTCGTTTGTTTATTTGGAGATTGTGTAGTGATGCTCTCCCAACAGCGAGTGGCTTGCATAGAAGAGTTGAGAGTATTTCGCCTCTTTGCTCTCGATGCGAGGGAGGCCTAGAGTCAATCTAGCACGCTATTTGGAGTTGCTATAGATCGGCAGCGGTGTCGAGCATGGTAGGGGTGGAGGAACTTGAAGATGCTCCAAGGTTTGAGAGGGATGCAAATTGGGTTGCTTGGTTGATCCACGAGTTGAAGTTAAGTGACGATCTTAAGGCTAGATTTGCAATGCTAGCGTGGGAGTTATGGAATGAGCGCAATGCAATATTTCATGGTGGCATACTAGCATAGCGAGGCACCCGGGGGAAGTTATTGCGGCTGCAATGGCGGGTTTAGTAGCTTTTCAACAGGTGAAGGAGGATGGTAACTTGAGAGGGAATATGAGGAGTAAAGAGAGAGGCCAGGAGGTTTGGCGTCCACCGGAAGGCGAAATGGTAAAAATCAATGTAGATGGAGCCTTTTTTGGCGATGTTGGGGTTGGTCTTGGGGTTGTAATTCGGGATAGCCAAGCTAATGTTATCCAAGCGGCATGCCAACAGCTTAGGCAATCTTGGGATGCGATGTTCACAGAGGCGAAAACTATAGCACTCGGATTGAAATTAGCTATCCAAAGCAATGCAATAAAGGCGGTTGTGGAGTGTGATTGTTTAACATTGGTTAACTTAATTAATATTTAATAGTGGGAAGGGAAATGGAACTTATGTTGGAATGGTAGTCAGAGAAATACTTAGGCTTGTTAATGTTTTTGAGTTTATTAAGTTTAGTCATGTTTATTAGGAGGCCAATTTAGCGGCTCATACTATGGCTCACCTAAACCCGCTCGAGTTCTCTACACGAGTGTGGGTTGGGCAGCGAGGTTCATACTTCGAGATCATAAAGGCAACATCATATCAGCAGAGGCTTTCAACTTGGGCCTTTCTTCTGTCATAACAACTGAAGCTACGGCACTGCATAGGGGTGTCCTCCAAGCTACAAAACATCCATGTTCCAAATTATTCGTCGAGGGCGACAACCAACTAGTTATTAACGCAATGAAGGGCAAATGTCGTCCCTCATGGCAGATTGACAACATCATTGAGGATTCTAAACTACATCTACGAGCTTTTGAAGAGGTCAACATACAACATGTCTACAGAGATGCAAACCAAGCAGTTGACTGGATAGCTAATGCAGGGCATCTAGTTGTAGATTCTATTTGTATTACGGACTGGCATAGTTCTCATTTAGCTACAATACTTTGTAATGATGCATTAGGAATTCCCCTCGAGCGGAGGGTCTCCTAATCATCCTTTCCTTTCTCCTTACCTTTAAAAAAAAAAGAGTAGGTTGGGGGTTGTCCAAGTATTTTGGAGGATGTAATCGCTCATGATCATTGTTTAATTAACAATAGCAGCTAAAGGCAATGTTTCCTATCAAAAAAAAAAAATCCTAATAGATACAACTATACAAGTAGGATATATTTCAAATAATGCACTATTTTATTATAGAATGTCCCGATGCTAAACCTTGGGTACAATCTAGTAATCCACTAAATACTATAACGTGATATTCACATTCAATAATACATTCTCAAATATCAAGGACAACTATGGCTCAATTTATTTTCTTTTTTGTTTAAAGAAATAGCTCCATTTGTTACAGAAACATTAAATTACATTGAGGCCCCAGAATTTTCGGAGGATTTCCAATTTACTATAGCATTTTCCACCGACCAGGGAGCAAATGTAAACGAAGTCACGCAACATAAACAGAGGAAGTCCAGCATTTATCTTACCGAAAATTATAAAAATGAAATATATCTGCAATTTAAAAAATGTGATCACCTGAATCTAGTTCTTAGCTAAGACTTCAAATGCGCTCGTTAGCTTTTGCTATCATATATTATAGATAATAGATTATTAAACATGTAATTACTACATTGATCAATCACTGAAACAATCTTGATCGTAAAATTATTACTCAGTAATCAATATTACATTCAATTGCAAATGACAAAGAATAAGATGATCAAATTTCTTTGTTAAAAAAAAATGAACACATTTCTGCTCTATTTTGTTCCATTATTCTGAAAAATCAAACTCAAGTTCTTGAAATTTCCATCAGAATAGTGAAACCCACTTTCCACAAAGCTCTAATTTCATAGCATCAGAAAATGAAGTAATTTAATTTCTAGGTAAAAAAAGTCCCCAATTTTGTTATGCTTCAAATTTAGTTTCATAATTCTGAATTATGAAGCACGAGTACTTCATTTGATACTCGTCCCTGTACACAATACATCCGTACTAGAGACGATGCGTGCTACTTCACTTAATAACGTGTCGTATCCACTCTATTACAATTTTTGGTATACCACCTAGATTATGAATTATGATCAATCAAGCTCAAATTCTAGAAATTACAATCAAAACTCTAAAACCCACATGCCAAAAAGCTCTAATTTTAATCACATGAAATTTTTCAAAAAAAAAATTCTGGATAAGAAAAGTCCCCAATTACATGATCAAATCCCTGTTTTTATAACAGAGGAATCCAACAAAAATAAAAACATACCTGAAGTTGAATAGTGTAACCTTGACGAACTCTTTCACTCTCTTCACAAAGTTTATCAAGAAAAAGGAACCTTTTAAGACCATATTTTCTAGCAAATTTGGTGAGGCTAAGAAAAGAAAGAATAGAAATTGAAGAAAGGGAAAGTTCAACAATGGCATCAAAAGGTTGAAGATGATCTTCATCTTCACATGAAGAACAAAAGAGTACAAAATGAGCAACAATTGGAACTCCAATACAAAACAAGAAAAAAACAGACCAAGAAAGGCTTGTTTTCCAAGGATTTGATTGATCAACACAAGCCCAAGTGAGGAATACTCTTAGATTCTTTAATTCACCATCTTCATAGCTTATGATGTACTTTGGTGACTTTGATGAGAGAAAACTTTCTCTCTCTTGATCTTCCATTTTTAGTGGGGGGAATTTTACTAGAAAGTCATGGTATGATTGAATTGATTGGTATCAAGTATCAACTAGTTTTAGTAAAGGTGTTATGTATACTTATACTGTATATACTATAGTGAAGATGATATTAATAATAGTGTGTTATTAAACATAGCCGTATTTACTATCTCATAGCCCGTATTTTATAGTAAATTGTCCAAAATACCCTTTATTAAATATAATTATGTCCGGTTTTTAAAAAAAAATCAAAAAAAAAATTTTTTAAAAAAATTTAAAATTGAATTTTCACGGAACCGGATGGAGTTTCCGGTACCGTAAAAATCCATTTAAAAAAAAAATTTACGGAACCGGATTGACTTTCCGGTACCGTAAAAATCCATTTTTTTAAAAAAAAATTCAAAAAAAAATTGAATTTTCACGGAACCGGATTGAATTTCCGGTACCGTGTACCGGAAATTCCATCCGGTTCCGTGAAAATTCAATTTTTTTTTATTTTCTAAAAAGAAGTGAGTAAAGGAAGAGGGGCAATTTAGACTTTTATACCACGTATTTATACGTATACGGGCTGTGTTTAGCCGCACACTAATAATAATATGTTGGTGGTACATGATGGGATGATGTGGTGAAACTAGGGAAAGGATGAAACTTGAAAGCAATGGTGCTTTCATAATTTTTTCAAATGAAATGTCTCTTTCACTTTTACATTAATGTTGATTATAGTTTTATAAGGAACAATATTGATAAAACAAAAAAAATATTTCCCTTGTTACTCAGGCTAGGGGTATGGACTGGCACAAGAGTCAACACGACCTTACATGAGTTTGATTTGATATGATACGAGTTATTCACTGGTCTAAGGCGTGACGAGAGACGTGGTGACGTGTTGCGTAAGGACGTCATTGTCGAAATTTAGTAATAGCATGATGAATAGACCCGACCATTTTTAACCAAAAAAGAAAAGATGTAAGATAATTAAAGGGGTATGCGTACAATCTTCTTTTGGAAATATGCACAAGCCTAACATGCGCGTTGGCTCATATGTGAACTAGCATGACACAGATTTAACTCTAGTTGTTTCCCTCGTATCAAATATTACCCCTCTAATCCATAAAGAATCACGTTTATCTGATGTTATAATAGAAATTTAAACTATTAATAACACTGCTTTATGTAAGTTTACATCCCTAGTTTATCATAATTTTTTTAAAAACTTTTATTAAGTTTTTATTTGCGCTCCATTATTTTTGTCATAAATGATCATGAGTTCAAATTTTGGAAAATGTTAATATGCGACTAACTATAAATAGTTAAAAGTGAAAGTTAAGTGATACTCCTAACTAAATACTCATATGAATAGAGGCAACAGTTGATCAGCGCGTGATTTAGTCATAATTTCTAAATTAATACCATTATAAGAAGTATATTCAATGCTTATTGTTAGCCCTTATTGATTCATATGTCAAAACTTTAAATATTTATGGCGCATAAAACACTAGAGCTATTTAACAAGTGCTTTTAGAAGTACCATTTTTAACCAATGGAGATTGACTTAAGATTGAGATGGTACTTTGAGTACCCGTTTCAGTTTTTGACTTTTCAATATAGCTAACTCAATCATCAATTTTAGCTTATCTTCCAACTAGTATTTTTAAACAGAACCTAATATTAACACATGTAGAATTAAAATTTTAACTTACTAAAGTAATTTGTTGTATTGTGAAGTTGCAAAGTGAAAAACTTTTTTAATGAGAAAGGGAGGTGCAACTTGTGAGTTATTCTATCAATATTATTTTCTTTGTCCTTACTTCTTACATTTATCGAGACATGTGATTTTATATGATAACTGATTTGATTATTCATGTTACACGACTTGTTATTTTAAAAAGAAAGAAAGATGCATGAAAAGTTTAGGAGAACCATCTTTCAATGATGAATCCTAAACTATTTCAAGAAAAAACTTTATAATTAAAGATGTGAATGAGATGCCATGCTTAGACAGATAATAAGTATCTCAGTTTGCCTCTCGAAAAATGTGTGTGATCAAGAGGAATTCGAACATTGCCAAGAGTTATAAATTACCGTTTATATATACAACGAGCCACGAGGATATATCAATCTTTGCCTCGAAAAATGTTGATAATGATAATAAATTTGTCTCCTTCAATGATAACATCATGATTTCAAAGAAATCGTTTCAAAAGGCAACAACCTCAACAATCAAGGGGGTAGAAATAGAATGCCCTACTTTAAAGTGGTAGCAACACACTAATTGTTTAAAAGTGAGAAACTATAATAGTATTATTTTTGTAGTAAAAACGCCAAATTTTTTATTAGGAATGTTTCATTTCGGAATACAACTAAACAGCTTCTTCTTGTCTTTCTCCTTAGTTGGCTTGTGTGGGACCTATTTGCTTGATACGTAGTTAGTGGAGAACTGGAGATGACAGCGCAAATAATATTTGTGATTTCATAAATTTAGCTGTTTATGCTTTTCTTCTGATGTCTAAAGAAAAAGGAAAAATCTCCTTCCATGCATCTTTCTTTTATGCCTTGATGCTAATTCAAAGATCATCCTCCAAGTTTTATAGCCACAAAGTAGGACACACATGTTACAAAAGTATTGGATTTCAAGAAGTTTATTACCTTATACTATTGAAGAAAAAATCAAGAAGCAAGTCATGGTCATTGGTTATATTAGTTGATGATTCACTACCCAATCATTTATTTTTCCAATTATTAGTCAATCTAAGGGGGTCTTTGTATGAAAATACACCCCTACCATAATACTATTTGTCAATTCTAATTTGAGTCCAATGATAGATGGGGCTGTAATTTTCTCTAGCAGGGCAAGGCAACCTCAATGATCCTGTTGGCTTAACTGCTTACCTGAAGCAGCTTGTATACAAGTCATAATAGGAAAATTATTTAGGCATATTGCGTTTTTTCCAACTTGTAATTTGCAATTGTTTGACATGTTAATTTCTTTATCATTGGGTGTATTTTATCTGCGAACCGAGTGCTTTGCCACTCGCTTGGACTCGTGGGTCTCATCCCATATATGGACTAACTTGTTACTCTTCCATTTTTGGAAACGAGTATCCAAGGTGAACAAAATTCTCTTCACATTTTTAAAGTTTTTAAAATGAAGATAATTTCATGGAATATTCAAGGGGCTAAAAAGCCCCAAGCCATTGTCGAATTAACCTTTCTAAAGAATAGGTTTAAACCGGATATTTTTTTCATCTTGGAAACTATGACCAATAATAGCAATAGTAAGAAAATTTTGAAAGCCCTTCATTTCCAACATACCCTCATCATTGACCCCGTCAATCATAGTGGAGGTATTTGGGTATGTTGGAATGACGATAATATTAACGTAGATAGTTATATCCTTTGGGATAGATGTGCCCATTTGACCGTCTACTCTAAGATCGCTAAATCTTCATTTCTAGTAACATGAGTTTACCTCCCAGCTCAAGAACAAGAAAAAGATAATGTTTGGAATGATTTGACAGCCTACCTCACTAGTCAAACCATGCCTAAGATTGTATTAGGTGACTTCAATGAGTTACTCTCCCCTTCGACAAAGTGGGAGGGCGGGGTATCACTCCTTCTCAAATCCAACGTTTCTCGAATTTTCTACGAAACGTCGAGTGTTTGGATTTACCGGCCCAACAAAACGCGTACTCTTGGAAAAAACACTATGATTCTTACATAGTGTATGAAAGACTTGATAGAAGTATCTGTAGTCAAACTTTCCTAGACTTATTCCCAGATACGACTATTACATATGGTTCATTTACGGTGTCAGACCATTCCCCTATTATTTGTGACAGTCTCACAAACCCTGTTTTCCCTCCAGCAAGGTTCCGTTTTCATCAGGCGTGGGCCTTAGACTCAGAAGTTCTAACCATTGTAAAAAACAAGTGGTTAGAGAAATAGAAGGGATCTCGTTTTTACAGAGTTCAAAACCGACTAATTGAGATCAAAGCTACCATTAAAACCTGGTCCACGAAAAAGTTCCAGCACACGTCTAATAAACTTGTTCAGAATCTGGCCAAAATTCATGAATTAGAGGAGAGACTTTGGTCTCAACCTTATAAACCAATTTTAGTTGACCATCTCAAAAGGCTCATTAACCAACGGGAAAAAATCATCCTATTTAAACAATCCCACTGGGGAATCAAAAACAGAAAGAACTGGTTGCTTCAAGGTGACAGAAACACACGTTTCTTCCACAATAAGATGAAGCAAAGGTTCTCTCTGAATACCATCCACAAATTAAGGGATGAAGACGACACTTGGGTGGAGAACCCCTCCGGGATCAAAGAGCTGTTGAAACATGCTTTCACAAAGAACTATTTGTCATCAGGATCAGTTCCAGATGGCTCTGCTTTTTTACATTTCACCTCCATAGTCTCTGACCAGGAGGCGGAAAACCTATTGACAAAGGTATCTGACGAAGAAATAAAAAATGCGTTCTTTGACATGAACCCTCATAAAGCTCCAGGTTCTGATGGGTTTGGTCCAGGTTTCTACCAAAAATACTGGGAAATTATAAAGAAAGATGTGTGCCTAGCAGTGGTTAGCTTTTTTGAACATGGTCACCTTCCACCATCCCTCAACCACACCATTATCACTCTCATGCCCAAAATTCAGCAACCAGAAAAACCTAGCCATTTCAGACCAATTAGTCTTGTCAACACCCTCTACAAGGCCATCTCCAAAATTCTTGTCTCCAGATTACAACCTGTGTTGGACAAGCTAATAAGCCCATTTCAGAATGCCTTTACCAAAGGTCGGTCCATTCACGACAATGTCCTTATAGTTCAAGAAATCCTAAACACCTTCCACAAGTCGAAAAATAAGACAGGGTGGTGTGCTTTGAAGCTGGATATGGAAAAAGCCTATGATAGGATTGAATGGAACTATATGTGGGGGTGTCTCGCTCATTTGGGCTTCCCTCTAAAATGGATCGACTTGGTTAAGCAATGTGTCACTACGGTGTCATACTCAGTAAATGTTAATGGCAATACTACCAGTTGGTTCAAACCAACCCGTGGTCTGAGACAGGGGGACCCGCTTTCCCCTTATCTTTTCATTATATGTATAGAAGGCCTCATTAGAGAACTAGCTCATTATGGGGGTAACAAGTCAAGTGGTATTGGTTTCCAAGTGTGCCCAAACACTACCAAGATCCCTTGTCTGCTATTTGCTGATGATAGCCTGTTATTCTGCAAAGCGACAAAGGCTGGATGCAATAACCTAAAGAAAATTATCGATTGCTTCTGTGCAAACTCAGGACAGCTGGTAAACTTTCATAAATCAGCTATTATTTTTTCTAAGCAAGTTCCTAATGCACGAAAGGCTTCTTTGGCTAGTAATTTTAACATGCCACCAAAAGCCTGCTTGGGAAGGTACTTAGGAATCCATTTCAGTTCCTTTCGACCTATCAAAGCAGATCTAGCCCAGTTGCTTAATAAGACCGATGAGAGGGTTAAACTATGGGAGGCTGGACTGCTTTCTAAAGCAGGAAGGCACACCCTCATCCAATCCAATCTTGAAGCTATCCCAAATTATGCAAGTGCAGCAACTATGCTACAGGCGAAGTCTGCCTCTACTATTGATTCCATTCACAGAAAATTCTTCTGGAATCAGGGGCCGGGAAAAGAGGGAATCCCTCTCATAGCGTGGGATAGAATCTGCTCACCTAAGAGCTTAGGTGGTCTAGGGCTTCGTAAAACTCTACCCCTAAACAGGGCCTTCCTGGCTAAACTAGCATGAAAAGTCCTTTCTGATCCCGAAAATCTATGGGCCAACATAGTACGCCAAAAATATCTAAAAAATTGCTCCCTATTCCAATACACCCCAAAACCATCACATTCCACCATATGGAGGAAAATCATGGATCAAAGGGAGATCTTGAGAAAAGGGATTCGGTGGAAAATAGGGGATGGATCAACCATTTTGTTCTGGTTAGATAATTGGTTAACCAACCAATCTCTATTCGAAATTCTAAAACCAGACCCTAATACAATAAATACTGATTTATGCTTGGACGCCTTCATCACCAATGAAAGACGTTGGAACTTCGAAAAGTTAGGTACAATACTACCTCACAATCTAATAGCACAAGTACGTGGAATAACTCTTACTAAAAATATTGATATGGATATACCAATTTGGGGTATGTCTTCCCATGGAGATTTCACTGTCAAATCAGCAAATTGGTTGGCACATAGCATCAGTCCTGACACCCCCAAGTGGGAATTTCGTCAGATTTGGAAAGTTCAGTTACCTCCTAAGCTCCAGATCTTCATATGGCAAGTTCTACATGATGCGATCAGTGTGCGTGCTATTCTGTTTAAAAGGCAGATTATCCCTATTGAAACTTGCTCCATCTGTGATGTTTCGTGTCCAGATTAATAGACCATCTCTTTCTTAGTTGCCACAAGGTGACAACCTTATGGACTCTTCCACAAGTGAAAGAATGGTTGGGCTGCCTTATTAACAACCATACCGTCAAAGAGCTTTTTAGAAAGAACCTAAAGGATAAAGGTTTAGCTGCAAAGCTTACCTTCCTTTTATGGAGCATCTGGAAGGATCGAAATGACATTATCTTCAACAACACATCGTTCAACTTACATAGAATTTACCATCGTGCACGATTACTATCCCACGAATGGAAAATGCGACTCCACTACGATGAATTCGCTTTGTCCCCTTCCCATATGGAGTCCCCCTTCCCCCAAAAACCTAAAAAGGCGGCTCCTCACTCCATCTTTGTCAACTGGTCCCCTCCTCCTCTGGGCTTCATAAAGCTCAATTTCGATGGCTCCGTCAAGCAAAACAATGCAGCAGCAGGGTTCATCATCAGAAATCACGAGGGTACGGTGCTTGCAGCTGAAACGCACAATTTAAGCAATACGACAGTCCTTTCCGCTGAAGCTACAGCGCTTCATAGGGGTGTTCTCAAAGCCCTAACGTTCCCACATTCTTCTATTTTAATTGAAGGCGACAACTTGCTGGTCATAAACGCAATGAATGGTGTTTGGTCTACTCCATGGCAGATTGATAACATTATTCAAGATACAAAAATCAACCTCAGAGCATTCCAAGAGTTCAAGATCGCTCATGTCTTCAGAGAAGCAAACCAAGCAGCAGACTGGATTGCTAATGCGGGTCATTTAGTTTCAGATTACTTTTGTATTACGGACTGGCATGGATCAGATCTGTCAAATATACTATGTAACGATATGTTAGGAATTCCCCTCGAGCGGAGGGTTTCCTAACTATCTCACTTCTTCTTCTTACCTTTATAAAAAAAAAAAATTGAGTCCAATGATGCTAAGTTTTATTTCAGGTGTATAGGGTGCCACGCGTATATTTATATAGACATGATTTAATCCAAACTTATAAATACATTATTATAGTGACATTATTATCGATTTATGTGTATATTACCAAATCATAGAATTGGTGTATCATTCTTTCAAAAAAAAAAAAGAATTGGTGTATCATTGCTATTTTCAATTTTGGGTTTTTAATATATTTTTTGAAACGATATTCAAAGTTCATGATTAAGTTATAATTCATCATATTTGAATTGGTTACATTTATTTCGAAAATTAGAAATTGAAAATTGAAAACTACTATTTTTTCTAGTTTCTATAGTCTAAGTTTGTAAGCTGGTTGAGTATAAACATTATCCTGGAAAAGTGGTTTTCCCATTGTCTTTTGTTTATTGGGTCAATCGTGGAAAATAGTTCTTCCACAATGAACGATAAATTTCCCGTCTCTTAAGTTTGAAAGGTACGCCACACTTCCCTTTTCATTCTTCATCTCCCTCTCTCCTTCTTTCCATCAATGATCTACATTTCCTTTTATTTAAAACATGTCACACAAGCAAGATTTCATTTATCCTTGAAATTAGTTTTTAAAGATAATCTTCTAGGTAAACGGCATTTCAGGCATTAACAAAACATTTTATAATTGTTATCATGTTATGTACAAACAAATAGGTCAAGAACTCGCAATTGACTACCAAAGTTTAAGACCTAAAAAATCTAGTGATAATATCTAAATTACCCAAAAACAATGTTAATTATTTCAATTAGACAACTCTCTTTGATGATAAGATGTTTTCTTTGTGTGAGCAGTCAATTAGTTGATAAGATATTGAACCCAAATCATGTGATATTCATCTAATTAATTAAAACCTTTCGGCTTTCAGTTGTCTGAAGTTCTAAAGTTGACAAGTACTAGTTACACATCTTGGCACCTAAAAAAGCTTCATTTGAAAGATGACCAAAAGATTAATAATATTAAAGACTTTGCTTCCAACCATAATTGGGATATAACCCGTGAAAAGCCAACAAAGTAAGGTTGAAGCTTTTAGAGTGATTATTTCATCGATATAGGTACAATGTAAACCGGAAGGCATAGGTGGCTCCATACTTTATTTAGTTGTTTCTTCAAGTGGTACTTTGATTGGATCTTGCTCTACCTAATTCTTAAAGGAAATTTAATATCATGGTTAGCTATAGTATTAGGATGTTGATGTCAATTTGTGGCTAAAGTAGAAATTTGTGCCTATATTCATCAACGTTTCTTCTGCTTTCTGTTTATATCCAGTTATCAAAGTTCTTCCTATTTCTACTATATTCCTTAAATGATGAAGATTTTTTCCCAATTCACACATCCTTACTCCACTTATTGGATCAACGCAATTCTACACTATCTTACAATTATATTTTCTCTCGTATTTAAATAAAAAGTTCCACACACACTTTCCTCCTTGGCTTGGTCCCTGGGCTTATGATTATCGAGAAGAACACTAATGAACAAAGAGAGTATTTGATCATTTTTTTCTTCAAATACTTCCTTAATAATCATTTTTTTAAAAAAAATTTACATAGTTTTATAGAATCCAATATAATACAAAAGTACAATTAAATTTCAAGAGTGATTACAAATTTGACACAACTTAAACATACTCTCAGAATTATCGGCCTCGAGGCCTGATTCTGACACGAAATCAACCATCCGAAATAAATCCAAAACCTGAAATGACCCGAACTGATTCGTGCATGACTTGTCGAAACATGCTTATAATACACCTAGCCCAATCATGCCCAACCTAAAATGGACAAGACTCAATATTGACTAGAATGTAGAATGAACTATCCAAAATCCCAAAACGCAAATTATATTATTTTTTAACATTCTTCTATGATTTTACCATTTTTTGTAATTATTGACTGAAAATAAGTTTTTTTATTCAGAGATTTACTAATGACATATGAATTATCGATTGGTTAAAAATTGTAAACTTTATATTCCAAAATTATATCTCGAGATAAATTCAATAAGTTTTACATGATTGTCATATTTATATATGAGTAAAATATTATAGTTAAAGTATTATAATAATAGTGAAACTAAAAAGATGAGGGGTATATATTGTATCTATGCACAAATATTATATGATTGACTTAATTTGATTCTAAAAGCAAATTGAAAAGTTAAAATCCAAATCTTGATCCAATATGGATGTGGGTCGATTAGGACCCGACCTCATGTATCTCCCGACCCGATTGGACCTAACTCGACAAGAGTGACAAGCATGTAGAATTTAACCCGACATGAAATCGAATTAAGCGGCCTCCTTGCCTAAGCTAAAGGGAACTTACAACCTGTTTTTAAGACTAAAATGAATTAATCTGAATAGAATATCTAAGTACAAATTAACTAAACTATATTAATCTCAGGAATTTGGTATAGTTTCTCTTCTAATGAACATTTACGTTGTAATAAAGCATTTCTGGTCCTTGGTAGCAAAAGGTGTAGACTTGCAATTGGCCTTGGATTTGGATTTGGATTTGGATACAACTTTGCCCCTTTTCCTCAACCCCATAGGGTTGCTTGACCTTTCCTTTACCTTTGAAGTCCTTGCACTCTTTGGACCATGAGAACCTGTTTCTAGGTTCCTGTTTATGATATTCCTTTGCAATCTTGAACATCCCATGAAGCTCATTTTGAGCTCTCCCCATTCCATTCCTATTGTAATTCAATCTAAAAATGTTGGATCATCTACCAAAGGAACATATGACAATGTCGATACGCAATTTTGAGGGTAAGGGAACCCAAGTCCCCATAAATATCCAACGATTTTGAGAACATAAGACCCATAGGTCCTCTAGATTTAAACTCGAAAATAAGAATCTCTATCAAGATCGTGACTCATTCAGTTCTAATTCGATCTAGAAAAAGACTATAAAGTTATATACTCCCTTCGTCCCAATTTATTTGTTATATGCTAACTTTGAGCACTATTCACTTTGCCACTTTGACGGTCTATGAATTTAGAAAACATATTCATGTGAGATCTTCTTTGATTCGTCTCAACATATACTTTTCAAATATTTAATTTTTGTAAAATATTTCCTTACACCAAACTTGAGATATTAATTTTTGAAATTGTATCTTGAAAGCTGTAAAAAAAAGTAAATGTAACAAATAATTTAAAACGAAAAGAATATAACACAATTTTTTTTTGGCGAAAGTATGTACTATAACACAACTTAACTAAACTAAAAACTAGAAAAAATTCAAAAAAACACGGCTTTACAAATTACAACATTGAGACGTGTTGTCCTAGCTCCCTAATGTTTTTCGCAGCCAAAACAAGGCCCAAACGGCCAAACCTCACACAGTGGGCCATTCATAGTTCAACTTCAACGACGAAACCCAATTTTCTCTCTTCCCCCAACCACACAATCAACAAAGTAAAAGCAAAAAAAAATCCAAAGAGAATATTCAAAATCCTCGCAAAATGCCGGAAAAGCCGATACCGCCGTAGAAAACACCATAAAACGACGCCAATCGCGCGTCATTTCTCAACTATAAAAACCCCGTCGTTTACCGCCTTTTATTTGATTGAACACTCACAAATCTCCCATTTCAGTTTCATTCCTCAAAATATCTTAGCGTTAGCGAGGAGAGAGAAAAGGCAGTTGCAGCAACACTTGTCTTTCAGCGAAGAGAGAGAATGGCGACACTTCTCTCTCTTCCTTCAACTTCAGCATCAACATTTGTTAAATCATCGAGATTTTCTGGAAATTCATCCATTTTCAACTCGTTGATTTCTTTACGCCGATATAATTCTGTGTTTTCGCGAAATCTCAATCGTCATCGTTCTCAGCGATTGATTTCGAGGTAAAAAGTTGTATTCAGAATTGCAATTTTCATGAAATTTCGTTTGATTTTCAGTGGAAATGTTAAATTTGAGTTGAATTGAATGTTGAGCTGAACTCGCTATTGTTTATTATCATTTGCTTTTGCTCCTGTATTTTTGTTATATTTCTGTTGAAGTGTTAATTATCAGTGGAGCTGTTCAATGTGAAATGTTTCATGCTGAACTGAAATTGCGATTGTTCGTACTATCTTTTGTTAAATCATCGAGATTTTCCGGAAATTCATCCATTTTCAACTCGTTGATTTCTTTACGCCGCTTTAATTCTTTATCTTCCTTCAATTTCAGTCGTCATCGTTCTCAGCGATTGATTTCGAGGTAAAAAGCTGTATTATGAATCGAGATTTTCATGAAATTTCGTTTGATTTCTGTTGATTTTCAGTGGAAATCTTAAATTTGAGTTGAATTAAATGCTGAGATCATTTGCTTTTGTTCCTGGATTTTTGTTTTTATTTCTGTTAAGTATCAGTGGAGCTGTTTAGTGTGAATTGAATGTTTCATGTTGAACTGAAATCGCAATTGTTTATCATTTGTTTTTGTTGCTGTAATCTAGTTATATTTCTGTTATTTTTCAGTTGAGATGTTTAATGTGAATTGCATGTTTCATGTAGAGCTGAAACGCAATGGTTTGTTACTGTCATTTGTTAAATCATCGAGAATTTCCGGAAATTCATCCATTTGCAGCTCGTTTATTCCTTTACGCCGCTATAATTCTGTTATCTTTCTATTTCGCTCGTTTTCGAGGTGCAAATTTTGTATTCGGAATCGCGATTTTCATGAAATTTCGTTTGATTTCTGTTAATTATTAGTGGAAATCTTAAATTTGAGCTGAATCAAATTTGAGATCATTTGCTTTTGTTCCTGTATTTTTGTTTTATTTCTGTTAAGTATCACTGGAGCTGTTTAGTGTGAATTGAATGTTTCATGTTGAATTGAAATCGCGATTGTTTGGCAACAAAGGAGAGTAATCACTACAAAATGAGAATTTCTGGAAATTCATCCATTTTCAACACGTTGATTTCTTTACGCCGCTATAATTCTGTGTTTTCGCGAAATCTCAATCGTCATCGTTCTCAGCGATTGATTTCGAGGTAATAAGTTGTATTCGAATCGCAATTTTTATGAAATTTAGTTTGATTTCTGTTGATTTTCAGTGGAAATCTTAAAGTTGAGCTGAATTAGATGTTGAGATTATTTGCTTTTGTTCCTGGATTTTTGTTTTATTTCTGTTAAGTATCAGTGGAGCTGTTTAGTGTGAATTGAATGTATCATGTTGAACTGATATCGCGATTGTTTATCATTTGTTTTTGTTGTTGTAACTTTGTTATATTTCTGTTAATTTTTAGTTGAGATGTTTAATGTGAATTGCATGTTTCATGTTGAGCTGAAATCGCAATTGTTGATTACTGTCATTTGTTAAATCATCGAAAATTTCCGGAAATTCGTCCATTTTCAGCTCGTTTATTCCTTCACGCCGCTATAATTCTGTGTTATCTTTCTATTTCGCTTGTTTTCGAGGTGCAAATTTTGTATTCAGAATCACAATTTTCAGAAAATTTCGTTTGATTTCTGTTAATTATGGAAATCTTAAATTTGAGCTGAATCAAATGTCTAGATCATTTGCTTTTGTTCCTGTATTTTTGTTTTATTTTTGTTAAGTATCACTGGAGCTGTTTAGTGTGAATTGAATGTTTCATGTTGAACTGAAATCGCGATTGTTTATTACTAATTTTTGTAAAATCATCGTGAATTTCCGGAAATTCGTCCATTTTTAGCTCGTTTATTCCTTTGCCCCGCTATAATTCTGTGTTTTCCTTCAATCTCACTCGTCATCTTTCTCAACGATTGGTTTCAAGGTAAATTCAGAATCGCAATTTTCATTAAAAACTCGTCCAATTTCTGTTAGCTTCACTGGAAATGTTCGAACTGAATGTTTCATGTTGAGTTGAAATGACGATTGCTTATTATGATGTTCTTTTGTTGCTGCAATTATTTTACATTTCTGTTAATTTTCACTGGAAATGTTTGATGTCAATTGAATGTTTGATGTTGAACTGAATTGCAATTGTTTATCATCATTTGCTTTTGTTGCTGTAATTTTGTTAATATTCTGTGTAAATGTTTAATGTGTATCGAATGTTTCGTATTGCACAATTTTTTATCATTATCATTTGCTTTAAACCTAAAGAATCGGCTTTTTATTTGAATTGCTTCATAATTTTCATTATCTGATCTTTAGACTCCATTTCTCTATTTTTTCGTTGAAATATGATGTAAAGTCGTTGTTGCAATGATTTTTGTTGTTTTTTCAGTGGAAATATTTATTTGGAATCGAATGTTTCATATTGAGTTGGAATCTTGATTGTTTATATTAACATTTGCTTTTGATGCTGTTATTCTGTTATAGATCTGAATAGTTGAACCAATTAATCAGCTGTTAAGTCGAATTGGTTTATAATCCCCAGTATTCGATTTTACTCCATTTCTTTAAATTTTGCGTTGCGTTATAAAGTTGATGTTTCATGTGGAATACTTTCCCGGTTGTTTGTTATCAGGTGATTTTTTTTCATATGAATAAGTGTTAATATGTTGTCGTTACGAAACTGATGATGGATGTTTTGTCATGAGTGATTTAGCATAGGGATTTCTCATAATCTTGTTTTATGTTTGCTAAGTTTCAAATTTCAATTGTGTAGTTTATTAAGTTATATTATAGGCTAAAATTTTAAGCATAGCATAATTTAAGTGTGACCGACTTTTTTATTGCATAATAAGGTTTTGATTTCGATAGTTGGCAACAAGGGAGAGTGATCACTACAAAAGGGGATATATCTATGGCTATAAGAAACCTAGGAACTAATTTACTGTCCTTAATGTTTACACTTTGCAAGTCAAATTAGGTGTATGTGTGTATAGCACCAATATCTTGCGTGTGATCACATTGATCAAAGTATCAAAGTACGACCTCCATCTATCCTTTATGTACTCATCCTCAATAAGAACTCTTTGGCTCACACCCTTCACACATTTAACCTTCCTTATATCTCGTGCCTTCTGGTCCCTCATACGCGCAGTTCTATATGTCTTTTTCCCCTTCTTTTGTGTCTTATCTTGCATAAAGCTCTTAATTTACCTTTGCTTCAGTATTTCGTATTGCCTTTTCGGTCTTTCATACACGCAATCTATAAATGCCTTTTTCCATTCTTTCGTATCGAATCTTGCAAGAAGGTCTTATTTTACCTTTCCTTTAACATCTCGTACCGCCTTTTTTTTGCTTCTCTTCTAGCCTCCTTATACTTTTCTTAGGTCTAATACATTCTATCTTTCCCCTGCAGATTATAGCATTTCCGCTTGCTCTTAATCACTTGTCTCACCTTCTCATTCCACCAAGATGTGTTTTTACTTGATGATATAGTTCTAAAGCTGACAGTTTCTGACACGACACATCACGACAACACGACCGAAACCGATACGACACGAATACAAAGTTACCGAGAGAAAACACGAGCACGACCCGACACGAATACGACCCATTTAGATCAATTTGTCATATTAATCACTTATCATATGCTTTACATAGTTTTTGGTAAATTTTATCAAAAACATGAAATGATTGACACGACACATTTGACACCTCTATATATTTCCTTTAGATTCTCCACGGAACTTTTTTGCCGCTTCTTTTATACTAAGTTCCATCTCAGTCCTTGTCGAATCTATATCAATTCCGTACTACAAGACCAAACATTATCACTAGCCATGTTGGCTAAAAAGTTCTCTTTGTGCTTTCCTTTGAGCTTCCACCACTTGATTAGCGGCTGTGCGCTAGGTGTTCTCTTTCTTAAAAATCCACGACCTCGAAAATCAAGCACCAATAGCCTATGTTGGGTGGCTGTGCTCTCACTCGATATCACCTTGCAATATGGATAACTTTTCCAACAAGATTTAAAATGTGAATAAAATTGTGCATATGGCAATTACAACTTTTCAACCCCCCAAATTGGAGTTGATGTAAGAAGGGCCAACCTGAAAGAAAAGGTTGCTTTGGTTGATGCTCACTAAGAGTTTTGGTCATCAAGTCAACTAGTTGCATGAAGGATTTGGTTTGTATGGTAATATGGTTTGTTGTATGTATCATGATCATAATCACAATCAAGCTTGAAATGGACCAAGTGGCTAGTTCTTTCATGGAGGTCAGAGTTTTATGCAGTATAATGCAGAACCTTGTACTTTGTCATCCTTGTAGCGTATTTGTCAAGGACAAAGTTTTATGATTCATCATAGTTTTCATGGGCACTACTATGCTGCATAAATTTCTAATTTCTCGTATTGTAAATTGATGTTCCATTGCTTCTCAGAGTTTTGCAATTGCAATTTCATCATCAGTATGATTAGTAGGTCATCTACATATACGAGAATCATAACTTTTTTTATTTGTTTGTTGCATCACAAGGATCAATTTATTGTACATATCTAAGTATTATTAGGATTTTGGTTACTTGTACATTGACTACATTCTATTGCAAGGGTGCTTGCTTTAGACCATATTAGCTTCTTTTCAGCCTGCAAAGTTTTCCTTTTTCACCTTTTTTGTTTCCTTAGGCATCTTCATATACACTTCCTCACTTAGATTTCCTTGAAGAATTGCGTTGTTGATATCTAGATGATGAAGCTTCCATTTGTTTGCATTAGGTTAAGGTTATCAGAGTTCTTGCTGTAGTAAATGTTGCAACGGAATTAAGTATGGTTGTCTTTTCCTTTGATTTGTTTGTCTCCTCTAGATACTAGTTTTGCTTTGAGTCTCTATGGTGGCATCTCGTCTCAACTTTATCTTATAGACTCATTTGCAATCAATGGCCGTCGTTGTTAAGGTTATTCAGTCAACTTCCAAGTTTCACTTTCTTCAAGAGCTTTTAAGTTTTAACTCCTTTGTTATCGCCTATTGCAGTCCTTCATCCTCAGAGTCCCCAGCATAATATACATGCTCTCTAAGTTTTTATGCATTGTACACAACATAATCGAGGATTGTAATATTTTAAATTGCTGACTGCTGTGTCTGTCGGCAGCGGAGATGCTATACCTACCTTGAGAGTTATCTCCTGTTGAGAACTAAATCATTGTACTTATCTGAGTTCTGCTGTAGTGGGTATCCGGATAATTGATATTATCTCCATCTCCTTCTGGTGGTTCATGATGTTGCCGTTGTGTTCCAGCTTCCTGCTTCTTGAGTCTGAATAATCTATTACTGATTCTGATAGGATAATTGACCATCTTCCACAAACATAGTTAAGGAGTCATAGTGAGCATTCAGGAATTATGCAAGCTGAATTCATCTTTGTTTCATTGTAACAAGAAATGAAAATTTTCTGCATGGAAAATTACATCCGTGCTAACAAAGATTTTGTTTCTTTCCAAGTCTAGCAACTTAAATCCGTGAAGACAACAAGATTATCCTATTAGATGCATCTGATACTATTCTTAGTCTTGTTTGGTTGCTTGTAGTAAGTTGTAATTCTTAGGAATTTTCAATGCCCATGAAATATAATTTCCTAGGATCTACCAAGTATTGTTTGGTTAGATGTAGGAATTTCTACTTCCTATGGGAAGTTCCACTTACCAAGGGAAGACTAGGTAAGTGAATACCTCCATTTTGTGGGTAGTAGAACTTCCTAGGAAGTTTCACTTCCTACATCATTGTCAACCAAACAAATTCACATAAATCTATTTCCTAGGAAATTACACTTCCCATGTATTTGGTTGCCAACCAAACAATACCTAAATATATCTAGAGATGTCCTTATGGTACCAGGCTACTAGCATAGCAGAGACTCTCTATCACCCTCATGTAATCATATATGGGCTGGTTTTCCATTAGCATGTCATAGAAAATTTTAAAGTATCAGAGCACTAGAAAGCAAATTTATCAAGTGAGCTGCTGCAAAAATGTACATACTCCCCACAAATAGCTAGGTGACCTAGCATGCACTTCTAAAGCCCTTACTGCTTTATGGAATTCTGGTAAGTTCTTTGGTGCACAATTCCTATATTAGGCAAGGTTTTCCCACATTCATTTTGCAATAGTAGTGGACCATTGTCATTTTCTAATGGCTGTACCTTCGGTCTCAAATTGGTTTTCTACATGAGCTAAAATTGCTTCTAAAACACTCATGCCTTTGTTTTTTGTTAAACAACAAATGATTGATGAATCCAAGTAACCCTAATATGATCGTCAACAATAGCCAAGAGATAGCAAGCTCTTGTGATGGCCTTGGTTCTATGACTATAAGGACCCCATAAATGAATGTGAATCATTTTTAAACACAATGTCACAATCTGAATAATAATTAATTTGGAAAACGACTATGGACATCAACAAAAGTCAAGAAGTAGCAAGCTCATGTAAATTGAAGAAGAAATTTGTGGATGACAGTTGCCATGTTGCAGAGGCGACTTTTAATGGGTGAAAGAAACGGATCACAGCTAATATGGCACAAAGTTTTTGAAAAAAAATTCACTTTAATGGATTTTTAATTTCAAATGTGCAATATTTAGTTAGTATTCTTTCAACATATTATGACCATTAGTTGTTGAAGGAATAATCACCGAAAACATGCATGCCTCGTTTTTAATATTATCATATATAGGCATAGCTGATTCACGTTACCCAACTTCAAGGCCCACGTTACATTCTTCTCCCTTCTTTGGTGTGCATATTTCTGTTGCAATGACTTCATGACACGGAATAGATGAAGCAGCAAGAAGGACGTGATTGTATGGCGACATTATTTGCAGAACCAAGTTCAAAATCCATGCATAACGTCCATTATGTAACAAAACAACCGAGCTGAAATTCCATTTTGGTTTATTGGTGCCTTTTAGTCCTTTCATTCTTGGTCACTCTGGCTCCCCATTGTTTTTATTGTTCGCAAAGTCATCAATACATGTAATTATGTTTAGATCAGCCTACTCATCCCTGTTTCATGTTTTATTCTTTAAATTCAAATCTACGAGGTTGTATTTTGGATGACATTTTGGTCTTGTCTTATAGGGAAAACTTCCTCGCTGTTTTTTTTTTTTTTGTTTCTTTCTAATATGCTAGTTGTGATATCTGTAGCAAGCGTTTCCAAATCCAAGCAACAATTCTACAAGAAGATGAGGAGAAAGTGAAAGTAGAGGAGTCATTTCCACCAAAGACCTTGATAGATGACAAAGGGAAAGGAAATAATGAAGCAAAATCTTCGGAGGACTCAGCATCCAATACTTTTGAGAGATGGATCATCAAGATAGAGCAGTCTATCAATATCTTCCTCACGGTATTCTATTTGCTTTTTCAGTTTTCTTATCTAAATACAATTGACTTTTCATTGAAGAAAACAGTAGTCGTTTGGAAACCTGTTCTATTCAACATGTTTATTGTTACTCCCGTTTGAGTTGAGAGTCCTTGTGTTAAAGTCTGTTTGGTCCTTAATGAATGCCCTTTTCTATTTTTTTTTATTTATCAAATCATCTGAGAGCCTTGCCATTCCCAACACCCTTTCTAAAGTGTTTTGAAGTTGTAGTTTCTCCGTTGTTAATAGTTGCAATGTTGGGAATTTTTTTAAGGTCTAAGTTTGTAAGCTTTGATTGCATTTCTAATTTCTATACAAAAAAACATTATCATGTAGGATCTTGCCGTATTTATTTTGATGTGTATTTTCAAAATATCAAACTTATGTTATGTAAGTTCATATATTAATTGTCAAAGGCATATCTTGGGGATTGTGAAAAGTCAAATGTTCTAATAATACATAATAGGGGATTATGAAGAGCTAAATCACGCCCACAAAAATTCAAAAAACCTCAGCAAATATTGTAAAATACTATTTTACCCTTTACAAAAAAACAATCTTCCCTCCCTTCCCCCTTTCCCCCTGAGTAACTATCTCACCAATTCCCACGCAGACAAGCAAAATTCCGAGATCTCACCAGGAAATGTGCTTGATAAATGATAAGAGATGGCAAGGTTCCTCGATACGGATTTAGCAAATTCAATCTCATCATATAAGTATCACAATAGGCAACCCAGTTCTTAACCTTTGACAAAGGATCACATCAATTTACAATCATGCAAGTATCTAACTCTATTAGTATTAGTAAACCTCAAAGCAACTTCATCTGATGGTTGCAACCAGCCCAGCCATCAGAGCCCCCAGCCCCACACGATCTGCCGCCGCCGTGCTCACCATCCATGAAGGTTGATTGTAAAAAAAAAAGTCGGTGATGTAAACCGGCCGTAGAATCCGGTTCCTCCGAGGTGGAATCGGCCCCCGAAACCGATTCACCCATGGAGAAACCGGTTTCCTGGGCCGGTTACCTCCTGTTGCGTGGGTTCTCCCAGAACCGGTCCACAGGAACCGGTTCCTTCATGGGTGAATGAATTTCTTTAACAGTAATTAACACGTGTACCTACGGTGTAGAAAATTCTTGCTGGTGTTCATGATATTGTGGATAATTTGCGAGTATTAAAACCATACCATATTAATGAGGTTGAGCAATTTGCCAGTGTTCATGGGATTGTGGGTATTAATGCGTGGGTGCCTATGTGGTGGGTAGTGGGTTATAATTAGTATGAGTATAAGCTTGGAGCTTAATAAAACTTTTTAAGAGCAACATAACAAATTTCATGAGTATTAATGCGAAGGTGGTGGGTTCATAGTGTATTAGAGTGTTTAAATTTAATGGGGTATATTAGTCTTTTTGATAAATAATGTGGGCATTTTTTGTATTTTGTGGGCGCAGTTTAACAACCCCCTTATTTTTTTTGTCATAAATACTTAGTACTAGTAAATTTATCATACTGATGCAGAGATATTTTGTTTCCTACTAAATATCAACTTCTCTTCTTGTTCAAAAGATTAATGATGTTAGTTTGTATGTTCATGTCGATAGTGTACACATTGCTACTTTTACTCAGAGGCTTACACCTGTTTTTGTAAGTTGTGTTTCACAATAAATTTTCCGCCAAATTGTAGGACAGTAGGAAACTAAGAGTCTAGGACTGTGGGTTTATAAAGATATCGTTATGTACATTTAGGCTTGCCTTAGTGTTGAGGTGTATTAAACAGTTGGAGGAGGCAGTTTAAACTTAATTGATCTGAGCTCGAATTTGCTACTTGTTGCAGGATTCTGTGATACAGATTCTTGATACATTGTATCATGACAGAAACTATGCAAGGTTCTTTGTCCTGGAAACCATTGCAAGAGTTCCATATTTTGGTGAGGCTTATTGTTTTTAGTGTAATTATTGTTGAATTTATTGAGCCAAGAGTTTTAGGGTTTATATATCTCTTGAACAAAGGGAAGAAAAGGGCAAAAAATCAGTAGGAGTGTGCTTCCTGCATCTGCATTAGTCTCTCAGTGTAGAAAGATGAACAACTCCAGAAAGTCCCCCTTGTCATTGCTAGCCTATGTTCAAGAGATTTTCTTAAATTAGTGAACGAATAACTGATGGAAAAATTGAGAAAGCTTATATGATATGATAATTTATGTCTAGAAATTGACCAAAATTATCTAGCTATATATGTTGGGGTTGTAAATTGGATGGATTGTATTGTTTTCCGATGTCCAAGTCCAATTTAAATATTTTGGGATGGAATTTCAATCCAAACTTTTAAAAAGTCCTGTCTAGTCAACAAAGTCTTTTGACTTCTAAATCCTAATCCAGCCACCCTAGTCTGAATTTCTAATAGCAGCAATTTTTTTCCCCTTTAGACCCAATAAAACCCTTTTTCACGTGATAAAAATAAGTCTAATACCCATTTTGACCAATTATTTCTCAAAGGAACTATATACACAGTAAAATCAACAACAACGAATTATATGGAGACATAGACCTGATTGTTTTCTTTGGTACTTTTTTGGAGCATGTATCCGTCCATCCGGACGTCTCTCTTGTCTGTCTCTGTCTTTCTCTGTGTCTTTCTCTGTCTATCTCTCTCTCTCCCCCTCTCTTCCCCCCCTCTCTCGATCTATCTACCCCTATCTCTCTCTCTCTCTCTCTCTCTCTCTCTCTCTCTCTATATATATATATATATATATATATCCTCCGTTTCTAAATAAGTGGAACATAGAGAAAGTGGGGGAAACCCAAGGAGGTTAGAGAGAGAAAGTTGGGGACCACAATTAAAAAGAGAAAGGGTGTTTTAACTAAATAAACAATTGGATATATATTGTTTGAGTAAGGGTAATCATGTAATTTTATCATTTAAAATGTCCTTTTTTGAGCTTGGTGTCACTTATTGTGACATTTCCATATTAGGAAAGTGTGTCACTTATATAGAAACGGAGGAATATATATATATATGTAGGAATATGCATGTGTATGTTTATATAAGAAGAGTATCGTTAAAACCTTGGACTTCAAATTGGATATTGGACTTGGTCACTTGAAAAGGTCGAGTCAAAGTCTTGTCTGAAATATTTTTAGCTTGGGAGTTTGAGTCCAAATTCAGTCCAAAAGTTTTTCCAGCCAAGTTCAACAAGTTTGGGTTGGACTAAACTTTCAGTCCACTTACACCCTTACATGTGGGCACAAACTAATAAATATAGGCGGAGAGGAAGAGTGACGGAGTAGCACTTAAATGAACAACTTAATTTGTTGGAGACATATTTTCACTTCAAGAGAATTCCTTGATTTATATCTTATTGAATATTCTTCTTCAATTGTTTTCAGAATTTGATGATATCGGCAAGTAAATAAAAATATTCAAGTAATCTTACAACTTTCACTGCCCTGATGCTGTTATTCTAAAAAGTTATGGGAAAAGTGATACTTTATTATTCTCCTGACATGAGGGTGGAAACACTTTTTTTGCTCTATTTCTGTTTGAGTGAATGGAATTGGTGAAGCTTCCTTCCTGTTTGCAATTTACTAATGATATGGAAGATGAATTGCTGTTGACAGGGTTTATATCCGTGCTGCATTTGTACGAGAGTTTTGGATGGTGGAGAAGAGCTGATTACTTGAAAGTCCATTTTGCTGAGAGCTGGAATGAGATGCACCATCTTCTGATCATGGAGGTAGGTGCTTTCTTTAATTTTGCTTGGTCAGAGTGTCAAACTCGCATTCATTTGCTGTGTTGCATGTACATCTGCCTGCCTATAAAATCTTAAGCATTTGCGCGTTGATCTGTGGTTACATCATTGCGCTGCTTTATTAAGCTGTAGGACTTACCTATATAATTCAAGAGGCACTTGTACGAAAGAGTGCAACAGTCTCATCTAAGTAACACCAAGTTGGGGATGGGAACGTAAAAGGGTAAGAGGATGGAAGTATGGAACAGAAATTGGCAAATCTGCAAATTTTTGAAAGGGGTAAGGCTATGTAATGAATTGGGGCTTAACGCTTTGTTTGGATAGCAAAGAAGGAGGGAAAGGAAGGGGAAGGGAAAGGTGTGGTTCATTTTCCATCCAAATCTTTCCAGCTTTGTAGGGATTATGCTTATTAGAGAAGGAGGAAAATGAATCCTTCCCTTTCCCTCCCCCAACTATCTATCCGAACAAGTGAAATTGTCCCTTTCCTTTCCTTTTCTCTTCTCTTCCTTTCTTTCCATTTCTCCTATCCAAACAATGTGTCAAACTTAGATTCACTACAAGTAGCTACAATGTAACAAGCACAAAAGAATATTTTTGCCAAGAAAAAATAAGAAATTTGGAATTTAGGAAGATAGTGAGAGCTTCTGTATTAAATTTAAGGCAATCTGTCTAGATAATTTCAAGGCTTTCGAGAGCCCAAGATCTCTCTCGCAACACTAAATGAACAATACAAATTTGTCCACCCTCTCTCATTCATTTTTCTTCTTCTTTTATACTAAGTGCTGTCACTACGAGGTGACTAACACACTGTGCCCCAATATTCCTTTGTCAACAGAATTACAGATATGATCTACCCATTGTAGCGTTGTCAACTTTTACACTGCAGTGGTCTTCTTCTTACGCCTTGCATACGTCAGCACGACAAGAGGTCTAGGTTGATTCATCACACTAGCCCCGGCCCTAAGTATCACCTTGTCCTTAAGGTGTAATTCTGGAAAACAAGTTGGATTAATGGAGCTCTTCCCAAGTGGCCTCGAAAGCAGGATTGTTCTGCCAGCTCTTTGCACCCTTTTAGTGGCGTTGGGTGGATATTACCGAACCCGAACATGAAATCTGAATGACCTGGAATAGTCGAAAGGTCGTTAGCCAGCGACTATGGGGAAGGAAGGGTCTAAATAAGGAAAAATCTTTTTTACCGAGATGTGAGATTCATGGAGCCATTTGTTCCCTAAAGCCGGGCCACGAGGGCTGAATACGCCGAAGTTGAAGACCACGAGGGTCATGCTTGCTTTACTAAAGAAAAGGGGCATGCGGCCTTTTCACAGCGTCAACAACTAGTCCACAACAAAATAAAGATGCGAACCCCAAAACTAGGAGGAACACTAGTAATGTGTGAAAAGCTTGAAGTTTATTCATTACCCTAAAAACTAATTCGTCGATGAAAAATAAAAAAAATGAAAAAAGTTGTGAGACTCTTTCAACCGCTCGGACATCCATCCCCTTCGCCCACCTTTACGCCTATTTCTTAGGCGCAAGCTATCCAAAAGCTTCTAATAAGCGACACAAGTTAGGCATTTGTGAGTTACATGCGGCAAAAAAGAAGTTTCATTTTGATATTTTCTGCGGTGAGAGGAGAGACTAGAGGAATAGTTTTCGTGTGAACACCATTGGTTGCCAAACCCCCTGTTTTGCCTACCGACCTCACACACTTCCTGATGTCGAATATTGAAAACCGGCAAGAGGTTCCCCGCCCTTCTTTAATCCGTCTTAGGGCCGAGTGGTTGCCTTCGGCCGAGTAGAAGTGCGATGGATGTGTCGGAAAGAACATAGAAGAGCTAGCCTGGGAATTCCGCTCCCTCTTTTTCTACATATGTGGTCGCCGGCGGAGTGCCTCTCGATATGATCGTGATTCGTGACACTAACTGAAAACGGTCGTCAATGAGTACCTATCCCTTACGGTAATCAAACTCGTGTCTTCGACACGACGACTTGAAACTATTTAAACACGACTTATCCTAGAGAGTCTCGCTTTGAAAAAGAAGGACATTAATGCAAAAATGAATGAAATGAACACTCGGATGAAGAAAAAATTTCCCCTCCCTTTTACTAAAGGGAGCCCGACGTAAAGACCATGTAACATTGGTGTTTCGGGAAGAAGGCTTTCAAGTCTTCTTTGGTGGGATCCTTAGTTCGTATTGTCGTTATAACGAATAGAACGTACTCAAGTTCAGTTCATCAGTCATGCAATCTTTTCACAGGAGATGTGTAAGCGGGGTGCTACACTTTGTGAGCACGTTTTGATCCGCGAAGGGAATCGCTCGGATGTTCCCGTAATCAACCTATTCAAGAGCGGGCTGGTTTATAGACCGGGTTAGGGTGAGGGTCGATTAAGGGTTAGGGGTCGGTTTAGGACCGGTTTTGAAATTTGAAAACATGAACCTGAACCGAACCAGTTCTTTATAGACCGGTCCGGTTCGGGGTTGATTTTTTCCGGTTCAGGGTCGGACCGGTTTTTTACTGTGCCGGTTCATTTTGGGTCATGGCCAGCCCGCCCAATGGCCACCACTATTTCGGAGTAAACGTAATGGATACGTTGGTCGCGGATTGTGTCACGGTTGTCACTAAAGGAATTTAGTTTTGTACTTTATGTTGATCTTTTTGCTTCAATTACTCTTAGCTCTAAGTGGAGTTATATGGGTTTTATTGATGCGGTGGTGCCTCTTCTTCTCTTTCTTTTCTCTTGTCTTTGAGTCATTATTAGAGGTATGACGATGCTACTATAAAAATAAAGATAAGGAATCTTTAAAAAAATCTACGGAAGTAATATTTGTAGCGGAAAAAACGGGCAAACCCTTGTTGTCAACTTGTCACGGCCTCATGAGTGATACGGCCGAAACGGCGAAAATATCGGTCTTTTTAAATCCACCTTGTTGAACCGGTCGATTTCGGTTTGCCAAAGTTGAAAACCGTTCCAACTCGGCCGAACAGTTCCAATACGGCCGTATTTTTGCACCATGGCAACAACAAATCTTGAATGGCCATGTGATTATATTAGCTCCGTCTTAATAATTGTACCAATTTTTTCCCCTCTAATACGTAAAATATATTATGTATAAATTATGTTTCTTAAATACAAGGAAAAACCAAACAGATCACACAATGATGGATAAGACTTAGGGGAATATTGGAAATAATAAGCATTTACGTTTAGTAGAATAAAGCCAAACAATTAGGCTTTTCAAACAAATAAGTACTAGGCAGTTTGCCCTATGGAAATCCTCCCATAATTATACCATAACTCGACCCAATGCAACCACTGGGCTCAATTTCGAGGTTGGTGTGATACAAAACATCCCAAATAAGTCTTAGAGGCATTTATCTACGATGTCGGCTTGACCATATGTTTGTGGGTGATAGGAGGTGCTACGCTTCAAAGTGGCGCCTTGTAATCGAAAAAGCTCAATAAAGAGGATGGAAGAGGGAACTCATGGAGATGAACAATTTCTTTAATAAATAGCAAGGCCATAGTGAGGTTATACATGGAGCATGATTGAAACTTCCCTGCCTCATCATATTTGTGCAGTATAACGTGCTATGTTACTTCGACACCCTCACTTGCCTCAGAAATCGAGTGTCACTTGGATACTTCTTTTCTAGCTAAAAACTTGACTTTTTTCTACAAAATAGGCGAGTCGGGTACTTGGGCACTCGTATCCGAGTACCCACTTAATCCATATCTAAAAAACATAGATAAAGTTTAACTGATGCTCGAAGCTCGGTTCTGTACATAGGTGGCTGCTTGTCCTTATGTTTACAACCTCTAATCATTCAGAGGTGAGATGTAGAGAGTACATCATGGTAGGTTAGGTTTAGAAATCTTGGAAGAAAAGATAGGGTTTCAGGTGGTTTGAACAGCGAGGATAAAATAGTCAACCTCTGGTTGTTGGAGCGTATGGTTGATGGTCTTTAGATGAGCTCGGTCAATATTTCTTTTTGATGGAATTTTATTCTTATTTCATCTTTTTCATTTAATGGATTTGTATTATGCTATTGCAGGAATTGGGGGGAAATGCTTGGTGGTTTGACCGATTTCTAGCTCAGCATATTGCTATTTTCTATTATATTATGACGGTTATCATGTATGCAATCAGTCCAAGAATGGCTTGTAAGCGTTGAGTTCTATCTCTACTGCTGGTTTTTTCATTCTGTATCAATCTTATTGTGTCTTCTTGCTGGTTATTCAAGTAGCATTTACCATTTCTCCTGACAAAAAGAAGTAAATCTTTTGCTAATTATACTGACATGAGGAAATTTTAATTACAAGTGAGCTTAACTTTGGGTTTGGACTTTGGACATTTATTTGAGTGTTATTTTCATAACAACTTAGGTCTTTAATGTTGATATATCTTGCAGACCATTTCTCTGAATGTGTCGAGAATCATGCATTTGAAACCTATGACAAGTTTATTAAGGCCCAAGGAGGTGAGTTTGTCTTTTTAGGCATTAATGTCTTGTCTATCAAAATGTCCCATGTTGCAAAATTGCCTGTCTTCAATTTTTCTTGTATCTGCATTCTATTGTCCTTTTGCGATTTTATGAGAAAAAGCGTATTGTAATACTTCCTTCGTCTTTATTTAATTGTGACACTTTTAGTTTCACGGACTCCTAGACAATTTTTGAGAAGGAAAGAGATAGAGAGAAAAAATAAGGTGACTCATCACCCATGTGAGAGGAGAGATATAGAGAGATAGAGAGTTTATTGACCAAAAAAGAAAGTATAACCTTTAATTTGAAACTTCCTAAAATTGAAAGTGTCACATTTTAAAAACGGAGGAAGTAATTACATTATGGACGTCAGACGACATTGAATTTGCAATTTTCCCCCCTTATGCTGATTTAGAATCTCATAGTTGTTTATAATTAGAAGCTGATATCCTTTTCTTATCTAGAGGAACTGAAGAATCTGCCTGCACCATCTGTGGCTGTGAAATACTATACAGGGGGTGACTTGTACTTGTTCGGTATGATAGTTGGTTTTCTTTAATCAGTTTCCTTGCTTGAGGAATTAATAGTTTCTTGATAACTGAAGCTGTTTCTATGCCCAGATGAATTTCAAACCTCACGAGTTCCCTGCTCCCGTAGGCCTAAGATAGGTAACTTTTGAATTTTCTGCTTTACTTGCATCGATTTAGTCTTTTAACAACTAGGACTATCACATTTGTTCGAACCTATGGAAATTTAATGAGATATTGGATTTAAATGTGCATCCACGAACCCATGACCATATCTTGGTTTTTGGACTTTTCTATTGTGTATGTGTAATGTATCCAGTTGAACCTTTTCTGTGTTGTATCTATTATCTTATTTTGAGGTTGAGACTTATATCCATATTATAGGTTCAATTCGTATATTGTTTATGGTTATTGATTTGATATTGGTTGGAAGTTTCTTATGTTGTTTAGCTCCTTCGTAAAGAGAATGACTAGAACACTTTCGCCTTTTCGCAAGGTAGGAGCGTAGAAGTCTAAAACCTTGACACTGTATTCTAATTAGTGATTGTTGATCCAGAGAACCTGTATGATGTGTTCGTAAATATCAGAGATGATGAGGCTGAACATTGCAAGACAATGAGAGCTTGCCAGACTCATGGGAACCTACGCTCTCCTCACTCATCTACAGAAGACATTGATGATTCAGGATGTGTTCTCTCTCAAGATTGTGAAGGTATTGTAGATTGTATAAAGAAATCAGTTACAACTACTGCAAAGAGTAAGTAATACACAAATACAAAATAGTATACAAATATACAAGAAAGCGTCAGAATGATCACAAAGTAGCCAATTAATTCATTTAATACAATAAAAAAAAAGTTTTTTTGGTTAAGTTCTTGTAACTGTGCTGTTAAAAGTTACTATTCTTTCGCTGGAGGCCTAGTTTTTTTTATATATATAAATATTATTAGCTGGTAAAATTACCCTGGATGCTTCTGTATGTCATTACTCGTAGTGTGGCATGTCATGTCATATTGTCATCTCTTTTTTTTTATCAGAATTTACTAGATAATTACTTGTCGATGAGAAAGAGAGAAACCTGAGTTGCTGACTTTTTTTAGCAAATCCAATAAATAATTTTAGCCCTTATAAACAGAAAACTGATCCTTGAATTCCTTTAATGCCGCGGCAAGGGGATGAGAAAATAAAGGACTCTGAAGAGATGATTTTTGGGTTCTCATCTTCATACCAAGTTTGATATTAATTTCGGGAAGATCTTCCTGTGGTGGTCACAACTAAAAGGTGACTGGCTAGGAGGTTAAGAAAGCCACATGTCATGTTCTAATTGGCCAATACTGTCTCTGTGTTTTGTTTTCTTCCCATGTATGTTCCTCTCTCTTCCTTCCCTCTCACTGCCAGTATATATTCTCTCCTCCACAGACACCTGTTCACCATCCTCACGTCAAATGCTAAAGGTTCCAGATACCTCACAACCATGCCACTGTCATGAGCCAAATCATAATAAATTTTCCCAAGCGCATCGACTGCTTGTTTCTTGATTTCTTAATTTCTTAATCAACTATTTCCTTGCCAAACACCTCTAATATCATAATTTTCACTATCCTCACCTATCTTTAACGACAGCTTCAGCAAGTTATCTTTTGTCTATGCTTTCTTTGATCCTAGCTCAACAAAAACCATTTGCTTAACCAGGCATCAATTTTTTCTTCTTCTCAAACTCTCAACTTTTCAACTTCTCAATGTTCTCGTCAAGATTTAAATGAACTTGATGAATGTTGGTAGTCAATTTAAGCAACAGTTCCACACATGCAATTTGAGCTTCCATGTATAAGAACCTCATTAAACTACCAACTTTCCAAAAACAAACCATTGACTTCCTAGTCGTCTGAAATAATGCTGAGACGATCAGCACAATATAAATACCACTATAGTTAAAAACACTCAACTTGTCTGACAACCGGGGCTTGGGAAGTAGATTAGTTGCTTCTGCCGACCACGGGTTTTGGCATAAAAAGGAGGGCGTGTGAACTGTGAATTAGGTTATTAGGTGTCTTCTTCCCCTCCCCCCTCCTCTAACTTTTCCCTTCTTGGTTTGTGGTGGTAGCTAGGGCGGTTCAACTACGGTGGTGGTGTGTCCAGGCCACCACGGTTGAGGAAGGGCTCTGGATATCTTGGTGCTGGGCTGGGGTGGTTTACTTTTGGGGAGGAGAGGGGTGTTTTGGTGGTGACTGTTAGGTTGTGGTGGTGTGCAGGGGGTGGAAGAAGGTTTGGATTCGTAGTGTTGGGTAGGATGAAGACGGGTTTGGATCCGTAGTGTTGGGTAAGATGGATTCTGGAGTTCGGTAGGGGAAAAGGGGAAGGAGTATGGGGTGGATCAATATAAACTTGGGACTATTGAGAAATAAATTAACCTTTATTCTAATATGGGAAGAGATATCCCGAACTTGGGATATATGGTATGAATTAAATTTTACACATGTACACTGCCAGCTATAATATATAACAATAATAATAAATTGATAATAATGAATTGGAATGTTACAAATACGAGTTGGAGGTAGGGAGAAAAGGCCATCTTATGTCTCTGATAATGCAAAATATTCTGTTGTCCAAAGGTTGCACACTTCCCTGATTCTGTCCTCATGCCTTCTTCACATGCTGATTTATATTGCCCAAAAAAAGCAATCTCTCCAGGTTTTGCTGGTTGCCAGCTTATGAAGTACATTATTTTCTCCTGGTTGACCAACCCTGTGTTTTTTTTTTGTGTGAAGAAATGGGTCATCGAAATTTTGTGTCCTCGTGGAAAACAACTTGGTGATCAATGAACTAATTTCCAGGTAAACTAGGCTTAGGTGGGAGAATTGATTTTCCAACATAATATGATTGGAAAGTTATTTCAATAACAAGAAAAGTGATACAAATATTAGGTTTAGAGTTCTTTGTACCACCTTTCATGCTTTGGCCTTTCATCTATTTTTCTCTTAACTTGCTATTGGGTGAATATTTTTAATCAAAGATATCATAGTATCACATTCTGTCCAGATAGAGGTTGATTTTCCCTTGAGCTTGCTATTTATGGTCACACTTGTAGTTGTATGTGCTATGTGATAAGTCTGTGCAAGCACACGCTGGGTGACAAAGACGCCCCACTCATCTCAATATTGGGTATCAGTACTACTTGGCTTGTTCTTGTATATTAAGGACGAGTACTGATAATCACATTGCCCAAAAAAAGCAATCTCTCCAGGTTTTCCGGTAAATTTATATTGCCAGAAAGGATAATGATGTAGGTCTGATTCAGCACTTGCGATAACATGGAAGTATGGAACATATCATTTTACTAAAAGTTTTCTGCTTTGCTGCTAAAATTCTATGAGCTTAAGTCTCGGACACATATTGCCAGTTAATACGTCTATCTTATTTTAACCCCGTGGATGTTGTAGAGGAACTACTTGGTCTAGTTGTGGGCTTGTGGCCACTGTTAATGCAATGCAGGTCAGAAATTCTATCAGATAAGGGATCATCTGTTGTTTTAACCTCATGGATGTTGTAAAGGAACTATCTGGTCTAGGTTGTGGCCACTGTTAATGAAATGAAGGTCAGATATTCTATCCTTATCTGTTACTTTCAAGGGCTTCCACAGGAGAACATTAGTAGGTATTCTCAGCTGTTCATCTGAAGTTTCCTGTGGCTCAAACAAATTGAGAAGTACGAATGTTAGAGAGGAGTGAACAGATATTTTTGTTGATGACAATAATGGTATTTACGACATGATGGACATTATAGGCGGTTTTCGTCGGAATTTTGGTGCTTGGTGGATACCTGGCATTTGGATGTCTTGGAGATGCACTGGTGTGATTGCTGAGGTATACTTTGAGGTGAACTGTTTGCTTCTTTTCTTTTTTGGGTGGGGTGGGGGGAGCTTCTTCTTGTTAAGTTCAATCTAAGGCTTTGTTTGGTTCCTTTCCAAGAAGTTAAAGAGAAAACGAATAATGAAAATGGTTGGGAAATGATGGATGAAAGAAGAGAAAGAGGAAGAAATTAAGCTTTTAGAAAAGGGTTTTATATTAAGGGGGCGTTTGGTTGGAAGATGGGAAAGGGAAAGGAATCAAGAAAGGGTTAGGAGAGGAAAGGAACCCAAAACCCCCAAATTAAAACAAGTGTTTGGTAAAATAAAAGAAAGGGTAAAGCTTTCCCTTCTCTTATTTGCTCAGGCAATAAGTATGCTCTCTCTCACATTTCTCCGTTGTGTTTCCGGCACAAACCTCCGGTGTGTCCTCTCTTTCCGGCACATCTTTCGGCATTTTCTCTTCTTTTACGGCGCATATTTATTCTCTCCTTCTTAATGTTTCTCGTAGATCTGGAAATTGGTGGTGTTGTGGAGGTTGACGGTGGTGTTGTGTAGGTTGTCGGTGGTTTTAAGGTTGGACTGGTGGATGGTTGTCGGATTGCCGACGTGTTGTGGCAGCAGCGAACTGAGGGACATGGGAGGGAATGGAGGTGCAGTGAGAGAGAGTGAAAACAGGGGGTTGTGGTGGCTGGACCTGGCTGACTGTGCTGCGTCAGAGACGACGGAAGCCACGGTGGTGCCGCGGTGGACATCAACGAGGAGACAGGGGGAAAGGGGAGCAAGGTCTCTTGTGGCTGCGTGGCTAATTGTTGGGCACCGGTGGTGGTGCGCCGGCAGTTCTGGTGTGGTGATGGTGGTTAAGGTTGTTGGTTGGTTGTGAAGTGGCAGACTGGTGGTGGAACAATGGTGGTGGGGAGTTGTGGTCAAGGTTGCAAGGTTAGTTATGGTGTAGAAGGAAATGGGGGAATCCAAAACCTTGGGGGTGGGTGGGGCATCAAGTAAGGGTAATCAAAACTGAAAAATGGGTAAAGGGAATGGAAAAAGACATCAACCAAACACCCAGTAAGGATAACCTAGTGTTTTGATTCCCTTTCCCTTTGATAAAACCCCCTATCCAAACGGCCTCTAAGTGATGAAGAAGACGTCACCTTCGTTATGAGGGGTTAAGTACCCACCAACCCCTAGGGTAATTTTATCTCCCAGGTGAGGGTAAGAGTTTACTCGTGCCCCCCTTATCATCTCCCTATCACACCACATGACCTCCTTTACAATTAGTACTTCATTTTCTTTCAACCACCATTGTACTAGATCTCCTTTCTTTTACAACTGCCTTATTTTATTAATTTGACCTTTATTACCCCTTTATTTTATACTTACTTCATCAAAGAAAGTTTTACACATTTGATCGGACACGTAGTTTTAGATGATAAGTTGTTATTTGGTTATCAATTGTTTTTTATTAAAAAGATAGATGTGATAGGAGTTAGTGAGATATTATTATAAGTGGATGTGAGAGAGTAATTGGTTATGGTTCAAAAGTCAAAAGAAAAATGTAGTGGTCGGTCATGTCCAAAAATAGAAGTGTATAGAGTTTATGAAATGGATGAAAAAGGAAAGTATATAGAAATTTCTAGAGCGGTGTGAATATTTCTTTTTCAAGCATGTCCTTAGGAACAATTTTTTTCACCTTGGAAAACGTATTTTTTTTTACCCTTTAATCCTTTACAAACCTAAGAAAGGAAAATGGGACAAGGCCCAACTAAATGAGAATTTGTGACACCTATAAACATCATACCTTTCAAATTTAAATCCGATTGGAATAGGATAGCTGGAGAAGTATCTAGTTGAGTAATAAAACTTTAGTTCAAAACCTGTCTCGTCTCTTTGTAACTATTCACCAACTAGTGGGGGCTTAGAATAGTGAAGTGACTGAGCCTTTATAAAGGAGCTTTGGATCTTAAACTGCGGGTCTCATTGAGTACTCATTTGAGGACAAACACCTCTTTCCATTCTACGCCTCCCCCCTTGTTGAACTCGGGTCTATAGGACCACATATTATCTAGCTAGCGATTGAGCCACCTAGTCATAATCCTCGAAGAAAACAGGAAACTTTCCTCTCCTCAGCCATTTCGGGTTAAGAAGACGTGAAAGCGTGTTTCTCTCAATAAGAATAAGAACGATGCATTACGAGGTATGAAGTCGGAGAGAAGGGTTGTCATAATTAGGTTTTTGAATAAGCCGACCGTTTATTTTTCTTTTCTTTTTCATATTGAAAAGTAATAAGAATGAGAGGTAAATCGTTTTGTGTGTTGCTAGCTATCGACTTGCTGATGCTTGATTGAGATTGTAACTGAGGCTGGTACACTTTATACCTTGTGCGTTAGTTTCTGTATAATAATTAGTAGAAGGAAGCGATTTGTAGTGAATAATTCAGTAGAAAGTCTCTAATGTTATGCTCCCTTACGAATACAATTTATAAATTTATTAGGGAATAAAGGGAGAAATGTTAAATATAATAATGAAATTTGTGGTTTTTAAGTCGAAAAAGGTTAACGTGTTATTGTAGTACCTGGGGTATTAGCGGCTGATATTTGTGCAATTTGGTACATTGTTGAGGAAGGTTTAGGAAATTATTGGTATATATATTTTCACAAGTAAACCATCCTTGTAGCTTAGCTAGAAAGTTTTGCAGATCCAAATTCTGAGTATTGAGAGAAGATCTCGCCATTGTATAATCTTCATAAAAATGGACCATCTGAAGTGGAAAATAAAATACCTGTGTAGTTGTGTACCATAGTAAATACCATATTAGCTACTACATGTGCGTTTGTAAGGGCGAGAATTGAACATTTACACCCAAAAAACTATGGGTTCAGCGGCGTGGGGACCTTTGATTAGTATTAGTCACAAGGTAGGCTCCATTCCGATTTTCACGTTTGTTCTTGCTCCATGCTTGTCATATGTGGGCATATGCATGAGATACGTTGGGCGTGTAGACGCAAATCTAGCCTGACACATAAAAATCATAGGAGTGTGTCTATGATCTGTCATGTGCATCGTGTGCTTGTCATGCATGTGTGGATGTGCTACATTTGCGCTCTTTGCGTGTACCTTTCTTAAGCAAACTGTGAAGCGTAATTCTTTTAGAATGTTATGATGAAATATGTGGGAAACACTCCCTAGGATTGAAGCCATGTATTATATCGCTCTCTTCTTAATCTGTACAAGTGCGCGATATGCGTTAGGCACGTAAAGTGCATGCTTGGCACGACACAACAATATCATAAGAGTGCATGTATCATATGGTGCGTGTGTCATGCTCATGAATGTGTGAGCTTTTTGCATATACATTTCTCAAAAGTTACATTGAGATGTATAAACAATCAATGAATCATAAATGTTATAATGACATATAGGAAACCACTCCTCACTAGGTTGTGATCATATGTCTCCTCTCATGTTCCATACTCTTTTGTATTTGTTTACCTCATCAGTTTTATATAAACCACTTCTAACAATCCAAATAAGTGGGTGAGGTACCAAAATGCAAACTATTTTGAATATGAGACGAGTATCACATGAAATGGAGGATTCCTATTGGATAATGCTCCTCTTTGGTGCATATTCTTGCCACATGATGAACAAGACATCACGGTTCTTGTTAGTCACCACTATGTTCAATTTGACACTATTTTGAGGGTCTACTAGACGATGAAAAGTGAATGAGGCTCGACGAGGGGAATATATTTCTTCTATTATTGTCTAGTCTACTCAACCGACCATTTACGAGTGAGCTGACAGAATGTGAGGAAGACAGTAGTGTCAAGTGTGAGGTACTCTTGTAGAGTTGTAGTTGGTTACTTGATTATTAAATGATCGTCAATCATAATGTCTACTTATCTAGTGTGTTTCCTTCTAAATTAATATTTGCGTCCTTAATTCAACTACCTACATTATGATTTAGGAAAATTTGACGCGAACAGTCCAAATTATTGACCGTCTTCTATAAACAGTCCAAACTATTGATAATCTATGAACAGTCCAAACTATTACCCCAATCTTCCATAAACAGTCCAAGTGACCTGTTAACCTGTTGTAACAGGTAAACTAGAGGTCACGTGACTTGTACGTGACCTTTTAAATGAATTTATTTTTTTCCTTTTTTTTTCTTTCTGTTTGAGTCACCACTCATCCTTCACCCTCTCTTCTTCTTCCTTCTTTACCCAGCCACCATACACCCCCATTTTTTCTTCTTTACCCAGCCACCACACACCCCCATTTTTTCTTCTTTATCCATCCAAACAAGAATCGCTGACTAATTGCCAAACCACATTTTTATATCCTACTAAAAACAAGTTTCTCTCTTCTACTGTTAACTCCACATCAAGCTTTGCTAGATTCTTCATCGCATCCACCATTTCTACGACAATTCAAAAACTAAAATCACTTCGCAGCACCTCAAAAGTTTGTCAATCATTCAATTAAGTTACAGATTGCTAAACCTAGTGCTAAATCCGCCAAAATTAGACCTAAATCAGCAAGGGTTCATGAAGGAGGGTTTTAGTGAGGGTGGTGTTCTGGCAGTAAGGGTTCGCGAAAGGAGGGCTGCAATTTTCCGGTGGTTTTCTGGGCCGGGGTTTGCGAAGGAGGGTTTCAGTGGGGCGTTTTTGGGGGTTGTTGTAGTGGGTTGGGTGGTTTCTATGGTGTTCTGGACGTTTTTGGGTGGGGGTGGTGGTTTTTGTTGATCTGGGTTATTTGTTGAGGTGGGTTATGGTGGTTTTTGGATGGGGGCGTTTTTGGGTTGGGTGTGGTGGTTGCGGAGGTGGTGGGTGTGGGAAGGGGTGGGGGTGGCTGGTAAGGAGTGAGGTGGGGGGGTTATTTGTTTTTTATTTAAGTTAATAAAAAGGTTATTAAAATCGAAAAAATAAAAAAATAAAGTAGGTTAATGAGACTGTTTTCAGAAGATTAGAGTAATAGTTTGGACTATTCCTGGATTATTAATAGTTTGGACTGTTTATAGAATATGTGCAATAGTTCGTCTTGTTGGCGTCAATTTTTCCTATGATTTATGTCCTGTATCTCGCATTTTATGTAAAAAATAATAAGTTTGCAAACAAAAAAAATGAAAGGACAACATCGATCTAAAAGCAATTGAATTATAGATGGCAAACCGGATGGGACGATTGTTAGGTGAGGTCAATCAAGCCTCCGCATGTTTATTTGCCCATCTAGTTTATTAATTAGATCACTTCACAAGTCACATGTTTATTAAACTATTCATCCAACACAATAAGTATGTAATTGTTTTAACTTAAAAAACTAATTGGCTACATAATTTATAGGTTATTTATATTTCAAAACCTCGAATTTTAAAGTTAAATTTTATAATTTTAACTTCAATTTTCATATGGTCTACCGATGTGTTTACGGACACATTGTTTATCACAAGTCTTTGTAATGTAAAGCAAACAAATAGGCTTCGTATTTTAATTAATTTACTTTCTTCACAAGAAATCTAGGTCCAATGAACCCAATAGAACTAAATTTAAGACAACAAAATAAACATTAAACTATTGTAGTAGACAAATGATACTCCATTCGTCCAAAATCATTAATTCGAGAAAGCTCATTTAGTTACACAGGGCATGTACATATGGGCTTGCTCTGGATGAGAGTTTGACTACACATAAGCCCAAATGTGGTTCTATTAAGGCCACTTGGTCTTAGGATAAAACCCCAGTTGGGCTTATATAGGATCAAACTCTCCTACAATGCAGGTCTTTGCGTACAGGCTCAATGAAGTTTATTATGGTATAAGCGGACAATCCTGGCCCACTATTAGTTGTAGGGAGCGGCCAATTTCCTCAAGAATGCAACTAAAGAGGATTTGAAGATTGTTTGGAGTAGGTAACCCAACAGTATTGTAATTGCCCCAATTAGGGGTTATCTGATCTCATGTTTGAAGTCCAGATTGAATGGACCATGACGATGTTTGTGACCAATCTAGATTGCAAGTTGATGATGGCTCGCAACTGAGGGGGAGTGTTAAATATGAGTACTCGCTCGTGATCCCACATTAATGAAGGAGAAGAGAAGTCTACTCCACCTATCGCCAATTGGTTTTAGGGTAGAACCTCATATAGGTATTGTTTCGGCCTGTCGGGTCTTTAAAAACACTGAAAATTTTTAGTTCGACGAATTTCAAGTCTAGGTATCCTAATGACATTTAGAGGTCTTTGTTTCGAGTTCTGCAAATGTTGTACCCAACAACGTCCCTATGATGCTTAAGTCGGATCAGAGCTAATTCAGATAAGCCAAAAAGTAATACTTGCTCTATATTGGAATGCATGTGAAAACGTATCCAGCTTATCAGGTTCAATTATTAATAAGATGACATTTTTGTATTAGTAATTTTACCTTGATTGATCTAGTTTTCTCTTTTAAAACCGATACAAAAATAGGTCTAACCCGCCCTTAGCCTTTGAGCCCTCATGAGTCTAGCGCTTCCCTTTTTCGAGTTAGAAAAAGATTGGTTTCTATAAAAAGGACCTAAGCTAGCAGGAAGTCGCCATTTTTAGGTCTCAAAATAATAAGTGTCTCATTCCTTACCATAAACTATTTCTATAAAAAAATTGATTATTTCATTTTCTTTTAAATGTATCATGTTAATGTTTACTATAATTTAATTAGGAAAATAAGTTAAGAAAAACAATTTGTTTTGACTTTTTGTACAATTCAAAATTTTTATTTAACCCCCTTATATATATATATATATATATATATATATATATATATATATATATATATATATATATATATATATATATATATATATATGTATGGGGTCTGCCTAGCAGACCTCCAGCTGGCAGCAGACCACCGGTCCTGCCACTCCACGTCAGAGCGCCAGGAGCAGAGCAGACCTCCTCAGGCAGACCGCTCCGGATATAACCTCTAGGCAGGAGTTTAATAAAGGCCTTGTTCCACCTTGGCCCACTTCCAAAGAGGCCCACTCACTTTACTAGGTCAGTTACAAGTCCATGTCTCATATAAATGCCCATGCCCATGCATGGGTAAGGTACGTTCAATCAAACCCTCACAAAATACTTGCACTTGATACTCGTTTTCTCTCTACTAGAGATCTTGTGCTCAACTTGGACTGACTTAGGCATCGGAGAGGCGATCCTTGGAACCACCCCCGAGGTTTCTCCTTGTTTTGCAGGTAACCACCACCACGAAGGACGTTTGGGAGCCACGTTCCACCAAGTACCCACCACCACATACACTGTAGCTGTCTTGGATAGAAACAATTTGGCGCTAGAAGGAGGGAAAGAGTAGAAAAGCCCAATCTATAACTTCGCAATGGTGTTTCCAACCTCAGAAACACTCGGTTCCGACAGTTCAGGAGGAGAAAGCAATTCTCCACTGAGAGAACCATCCACGAGATCCACTAGAAGGGTTAGTGCTGCTACCACCAGGTCAGCAAGAAGGGAGAGCACTGCTACCCACACTCGAGAAACAAGGCAGACCCAGCAGCCAAGCAGCTTAGTGGTCATGCCCACACCTGAACAACTCCAAGCAGCCATCCACGTGCTGCAATCTGCCCAGCAGTTTATGCAAACTGTTGGAGGCCAACCTGCTCGAAAGAGGAGGAGAACTAGAACACATGGTTCCGTTCGAAGGCACCTGCAGTTGTCATCTGAAGAGGAGGAAGCCACAGCAGAACCCCTATGCGGGTACAACAAGCCAAACATCACGCCCCACCCCAACGTCAGAGTATGGCCTATCTAGCCGCTCTGGACCTGGATACATCAAGAAGGGTTGGCAGGAGGAAGAATGGGATACTGAGATGATGCATGAGGAACATCCCAGCATGTTCGAGGAACTTACACCCATAGGGTATACAGCAGGCTCAAGCAGGAAGTCTGTCCACAGAGGAAATCCAGGAGGCGCAGCCCAGGGGAAGCCCCGGCACAGGATCAGGCGTAAATCAGGAGCTGAAGAGGCCCTGTCTACGCCTGGTGGCGGATCAGTCAGAAGGCATGTCAGCCAGAGACTGGGAACAATACCAGAAGAGGGCTCCGGCGATAATGGAGCCCCCACAGCTCTCAGAGGACTCATATCCCACAGAGTCAACTCCAGACCCATTGTGGTATCACCAGCAGAGGAGATCAGGTCTCCTTCCAGATCTCCTTTCACACCTGAAATCATTGCGGCCAGAGTGTCGAAAGCGAAACTCCCACTGAATCTCAAGTTTGAAGGGGAGGGAGACCCAAAGGAGCATGTGGCAGCCTTTGAGACCCACATGGAATTAGGAAACTACAATGAGGTCACTTGGTGCAGACACTTCCCTGCCACTCTGGCAGGGATAGCTCAGACCTGGTTCAGAACTATCCCCCAGGGAACGATTGCTAACTTTGATGAACCGAAGAAGAGATTCAAAGAGCACTTCGTCAGTGGAAGCAGAAGAAAATATCCTATTTCTTGGCTGTCTCTGATCTTCACATACCATACATATGTGAAGATCAGAGACAGCCAAGAAAGAGGATATTTTCTTTCTTTTCTGGCAAAAAGATACAAGCAAAGAAGTCTGGCACCTCAGACCTACAGACTGAGCTACCAGACTGGGGGTTAACAAAAAAAAGGGGGGCAAATTGTATGGGGTCTGCCTAGCAGACCTCCAGCTGGCAGCAGACCACCGGTCCTGCCACTCCATGTCAGAGCGCCAGGAGCAGAGCAGACCTCCTCAGGCAGACCGCTCCGGATATAACCTCTAGGCAGGAGACTTAAGCTGGCCCGCAGTTGGAGCAGAGGTCTGAAGAGCCTCAGCAGACTGCGCTTTCTTAGCCCGCAACTGCTGCTGAAGAAGACAAAAGGTAACAATGTCATCAGCAAAGCAGGGCACAGATCGAATTGAAAATTGTAAGACAGAAGACAAGAAAAGAAAGCACTAACCAGACGCGCAACTGCTCAGGAGTTGGAGCAAGGATCTGCTTAAAACCTCTGGGAGGAGGAGGAGCAACCTTCCTTCCAAGAGGATTAGGCTTCTGGACAGGAGGAGTAGACTTCTGAACAGGAGGAGACACGACAGGCTCCACCACTGGGACAGAAGTGGAACTCTGCTGCTCCACCCTCTCATGTTAGAGAGGCCCCAACACCTCCCCCTGGCTGGTCTGAGCAGACGTAGGGGTGGTCTGCCCAGAAGGACCTATCAAATTAAAAGCAAGGCAGAACAGTCAAGAACTCTCAAGAAAAACGAAAAAGGGAAGAAAGAAAATTGTATGGGTCTGAAGAAGACACATACCTAACGGAATCTGGCCCTCACTCTGGCCCTCTGTAGCCTGAGTTGTGACAGTCTGAGCAGTCTCTGCCTCAATCCTGTCAAACTCCGTCATGGCTTGGTGAGACTCCTGACCAGTTTCTTTTTCAGTCCTGTCGGACTCGGTCGTTGCTTGGTCAGGGTCATCCATGGGCACGTCCTCCACCACAGGTGGATCTGAAAATAAGCAGAACAGATGAGAAGTCTACAACAAAATGCACACAAGCAGAAAGAACAGATTGATCATCGTAAATAGTACCTGGTTGCACAGGAGGAAGCTGTTGCAAGGGTTCAACAACCAGAACCGTCCCTTGCAGAGTGCTGGCTCCCTCTGCATCACCATCATCATCATCATCGTCGTCCTCCGACAGATTCACAACACGCCGGGGACGTCGAGTCTGCAAAGGAACAGCCGCCGCCTCCTCCTCATCACCAGACTCAATCTCGGTGACAGTGGCAGAAGGGCCAGTCGGCGGCCGAGACACCCGTGTATACCTATCCCAAGCTCCGGATGCTTGGTCCGGAGGGAAGGATGGTCCAGGGGAGTAGTGTTAATCTCCTTGATAAAATCAGGGACGGTGTAGGTCCTTGGATCGGGTATCGGACGATACCGGCGACACACCGAAGACTCGCTCAGACCCAGCTCCGAGGGGATGGCAGACCCCAGAGTCTCTGAAAACATCAGAAAGTTTATCAGCAATTACAAATCAGCTAACAGGCAGAAAGTAAGGGAAAGGGGCAGAGCGTATTTTGAGCTCAGAACCCACCCATAATCAGAGCGCAAGCTATCTTTCTGCATGGAGCTGCAGAACAGCACAAAAAATGAGTGCCATGGGGCACAGCAGAACGAAAAGTAAAAATGCAAAGGACAAAAGGTTGGCGGAGCACTTACCGGTAGTGTAGTCCGGTGACAGTTTGCCTATCCTCAGGAAGGCATTCTGACACATCACATAGTGATGCGGCAGCCAATACTTGGGAAGAAACTGCTTCCCATCAGCAGCCTTGGATTTGGACTTGAAGTAGTAGTAAGCTATCCTCTCGTCCCAGTTCAGAACATGGGGGTCCATCTGCTTCTGAAAGTCAGGCTCCACAGGGCGCAGAGGAGCCCGGAATTGATAAGGGTGCCCCGCCTCCGTCGGTACCCTAACGAAGACGAAACTATCCCGCCAGTCCTTTAGGGTGAGATCAACGAGATATACCGTCAGATGGTTGGTCCGTACCGAACCAGTGAAATAGCCATACTCTCCCCCCTGCCTCTTGAAAGAAAACAGGCACTTGAAAAGGTTCATGGTCATGGGGAAGTCCAGAGCCTCACAGACCCAAATGAACCCCAGAATCTTCTTCAGAGACTGGGGGTTAACTTGGTAGAGTGTCATTCTGTATTCGCAGAGGACCCATTCCAAAAACCAGTGGATCGGGAACCTGAGCCCAAACTCCAGCTGCTTAAGGTATACGGCAGTGTACCCCTCTGGTACATCTGCCAAGCTCTGATTCTCCTTGGGAAGCACCACCCAAGATCCACGGAGCGGCTTAATCTCCGCAGCAAACTCAATATAATAAGCAGCATGCGCCCGTTTGGACGCATCTGCAGATTTCTTCGCCAAGTAAGGCTTGCCTTTGCTGTCATATAGGGCAGTGAGTCGTATCTCATAGTCACTGTAGGCCCACTTGATTCTGGGCAAAGTAGGCCTAAACTTATAGTTGGGAGGGAACCTGTTGGTTTCAGAACCAACAACTCCCGGCGTAAGCCATCCCAGGGGTCAAAGATAGCTCATTCGTCTGAAACCACCTCGTCCTTACACCGAGGAAGGTCCAACTTCAAAAAGGAGATTGGGTATCCATCGGGTAAGGCTCATCCGGTTCAGATGAGGAAGTAGATACCACGCCTCTTCCACGGGAGGCGGCAGACTGAGAGGTAGCCATTCTGCACAACACAAGAAGCAGATGACGACACATCAGACTTAAAGTCACAATACAAAACAGACTGGCACCTCAGACCTACAGACTGAGCTACCAGACTGGGGGGCAAGGATATGTATGGTATGTGAAGATCAGAGATAGCCAAGAAATAGGATGTTTTCTTGCTTTTCTGGCAAAAAGATACAAGCAAAGAAGTCTGGCACCTCAGACCTACAGACTGAGCTACCAAACTGGGGGGCAAGGATATGTATGGTATGTGAAGATCAGAGACAACCAAGAAATAGGAGATTTTCTTGCAAATGATACAAGCAAAACAACGAAGGCGTATCACAAAGATCCACAGCCCAGCAAATAAAGAGGATAACAGGGTAAACAAAGCAAACCCTAAAAATCCCACAGACAACATCCAAGCAGATAGGCAGAGCAGAGCTCAGCTGAAGAAGCAGAGCAGAGCCTACCATCAAGAACAACAGAGTGGAAATGAAACAACACCAAACAGATCTATGAAGCAAGGAAATAAACAATCGCACATGAAGACCAAAGAAAAGAAAACCCTAATTTCCGAAACACTGGCAAATAAGTGCGCACAGAGGAAAAAAGGGGAGAAACCCATAAACACAGAGAAAGTCACATCCAAACCATCCAAGAAGGAAAAATCAAGAGTAGATCTAGGAAAAAGAGTTTACCTGAATGGAGAACGGAAGACGCTGGGAAAAGAGAAGACGAAAACCACAAACGCAAAGTATCAACACTTCAAATTGAGTTCTAGGCACAGCCAAACCCCAGGGAAATCGAGAAAAATCACTTAAAAATGGCTAGTGCAAGAGGAGATTTTTGGGAAGCAACAGGAAAATCTGTGATCAAGAGGTTCGAAAGAGAAGAGAATGAAAAGTTTCACAAAGGGTCGATTCAGCCTTTAAATAGGCAAAATACATCCACTCAGCATTAATTTGCCATCATTACATTCCTCGGGAACCCAAAGAGTCACATCAATTCAATTCAATTCGAAATGAATCAATGACCCTTGCTCAACACCCCAACCAAATGGGCAGGAAAAATGGAAGCACTCTGGAGTCTGTGAAGAGCAGCTCCCAGAGAGCCACGTATCAGTCTGCGAAGAGCAGAACGCCAGACCAAAAACAAACGTACCCAGCATATTGCAAGCTGCAAATACTGGGTCCGGGGGGCAAATTGTATGGGGTCTGCCTAGCAGACCTCCAGCTGGCAGCAGACCACCGGTCCTGCCGCTCCACGTCAGAGCGCCAGGAGCAGAGCAGACCTCCTCAGGCAGACCGCTTCGGATATAACCTCTAGACAGGAGTTTAATGAAGGCCTTATTCCACCTTGGCCCACTTCCAAAGAGGCCCACTCACTTTACTAGGTCAGTTACAAGTCCATGTCTCATATAAATACCTATGCCTATGCATGGGTAAGGTACGTTCAATTAAACACTCACAAAATACTTGCACTTGATACTCGTTTTCTCTCTACTAGAGATCTTGTGCTCAACTTGGACTGACTTAGGCATCGGAGAGGCGATCCTCGGAACCACCCCCGAGGTTTCTCCTTGTTTTGCAGGTAACCACCACCACGAAGGACGTTTGGGAGCCACGTTCCACCAAGTACCCACCACCACATACACTGTAGCTGTCTTGGACAGAAACAATATATATATACTAGTTTCATATGCACGCGATGCGTGCGCAAGTAAATTAATGACAAAATTATAACCTGAATAATATGTATAAAAAAATATTCTCAAAGTCTTGAATTTGTATCAATGATTAAAATAGTGCATTAGCAAACGTGAAATTAATACGATAAAATAGAAAAAAGACTAATGAAGTATTAAATTAGAAATGATATGCACATAACATGGCAAGGAAATAAGAAAGTCTCCTTTAATCTAAAGAAATGTGTACATAAAATTGGGATCTGGCAAGGAAAGTAAATTCCAACAATCTTAATGCGACGGTGAGACTAAAAATAAAAATCATAAAGTTAAACTAATCCTATAATTACATTTTGCTAACTGGAAAAAATATTTAGATTATTATGGTCCACAAACAAAAAGAACTTAATATATTATAAGTTGCGTCCAATACTACATTATAGTATTGTTTATAGAGTCCTTCCTACTCCCTTGCTTTACAATTTCTAAAAATCATAAACCTAACTCACTCATTTCCTTATTTGGAGCACGCATCACTTCCCCTGCTTACCATTGCTAAATATCAAATACCCAACTCACTCCATCTTTTCATCCTTTCCTTCTCATTCTCCCTTACAATATCTCAAACATTACTTCCTAGTTCCTACCCCCCAAATTATTTTACCAACATTAAGCGCCTAGAAACCCCCCTGTGTGCTCTAATCCCCTCAACCTCTTTCTCTCTCAAGTATGACCTCTAAAATCACTCACCTCAAATCTCTCTAATCCAAGAAACTGTTCGAATTACAACTACAGAAAACCCAAAACTACAAATTCCTAATGCAAATGCTAAGGTTATTTTCAACACAAAGCCAAATAATCACAAAAGAGTTACAGAGATAGACATGCAAAGGTACTATGTAACAAATTACAAATATATTTAATTTGCGTTTTTCAATTTTGGGCTGAATGATCTGGTGTAGGTAATTTTGGATTTGAATTTTTCGATGTAGGGTTGTTTGTGAGATACAAAAAGGCAAGTGTTAGCCGCCTAGTCGGGTACCAGCTGCCGTTTAATCGAATCGGATTTTTCATTACCGGCCTTCTTACTCCTCTCAGATTTAAAAAAACATTTCACAAAGACTCCTTACATGGAATGAATAACCAAAAAATGATTGGTGCTTTATCTCTGTTATGAACCTAAATAGAAACATAAACTGAAATACATCTAAACGCTTAAATTTACCTGTTCTTGCTGACTGTTGCTACGTTATTTGACAGATTCTGGAAGGATTTTTTGTTCATGAACTATGAAGGTGGCGTGAACTATGAAGCAGAGATATTTTGTTGTACATAATTATATTCGGTTATTGAATGAATTTTTTTGTTATATAAATTACAGTTCCTAAATTATAGGTGTTTATATCTGTTGCTGTTAGTAGTAGTGAAAGTGGGAGGTTAAAATTTTGAGTTTGCTTCCTTTACGTGGTAATCAGTTTTGATTACTTGTTTATCATTTTTCTGTTTTTCTTTTTATCATTTTTTCTTTTTTCATTTTTTTTCTTTGGGAGTGGTGTTAGGAGTCGGTTAGTTCAAAAGTATTTTTTTCTTTTTTTATTTTTTTCATTTTTGGTGTCCCCCTAGTGTTCCTTTATATATATATATATATATATATATATATATATATATATATATATAAGAAAAACAATGAGATTTTTTTTAAATTTATCTAAAGATATCATTTTTTTTACAATTTACAGTTATTCATAATTAAAAATATTAATGACCAACCTCGTATTTTGTCAAATGTGATAAGTTATAACATACCACCAAAAAAACAGAGGTACTAATCGTTCCTCCTACTTTATTGATTGTTTTGCTCATTTCTACCTAAATAAGTTAATTCAAACAAATTGCTAAAATGTTATGAGGTGTCAGTATATTCCCACATGTAATTATAGAATATTGATCTAAAGTTTTGTTTTTAATAGATAATAATGGCATCATCAATCCTCAAATGTATAAATAAATGGAAAATTTAATTAAAAAATAATCTATAAAGAAAGTAGAAGGAACTAATTTTCAACAATATATCTATACATAAAAGGAAAAGGGGATGAAAATCAAAAATAAAAATAAAGAAGAAACAAAACTAAATAAATCAAAGAAGTTAGAGTTATCGCCTATTTTTAATTTAAAATTAGGCATAGGAGCCCAAACGCCCAATTGAAGCACTTTTTTGAATGAAGTGGTAGGTTTTTTTGAATAAAGTGATGCACTTAAGTTAGTCTAATCTCTATTATATAAGGGAAGAGGAAGGGTGAACACCAAAATAAGAAAAAGAAAATATAAATTTATAATAAGTTAATTATAAATGGGGTAATTAATTTCTTTAAGGTAATATATTACCCTTCATATTAGGAAGTTAAGAATTTAATTTAACTTTTTCATATTTTCGCACGCATCGAGTGCATATAAAGCTAGTTATGTCCAGTGAAAAGGAGTGAGTCTTCCAACCTTATATTAGAGCTGGGGCACTTTGTAGGCCGAGATTCCTCTTATTCTTTCCAGCCCCACTACTCTCGAGTCTCAAGTGTCTGACCCGCTTATCCAGGTTGGATGGACCCCATGCGGGGTTTACTCTCGAAAGGGAAAATTCTTCTAACCATCCCAAAAAAAGTGTAACATAGTAGAGATTAAACTGGTTAAACACAAAAAAATATAAATTATCTATATTTTCCAAAAAATATCCCTCTTTGTATATTTCATGTAATCCCAAGTAGAGGTGACAATGGGTCATTTGTGCCTGTTTCAAACAGGGACGCTTTGGGTCGGGTGCATCCCTTTTCAGAGTTAAGTATGTGGTCGGGTTGTTTAGGGTCTATGCACTCGGGTTTTGGTCAAGTCTACTTCGAGTTGAGTCAATATCTGAATTAAATTAATAATTTTTTAATAAATTATAATTAGAATTAAGTACATTAAGTTGATAACTAAAAATAAGAAATAATATGAAAGTAAATAAAAATTACTAGAATAATAAATATTTTAATTTGATTAAAATTTTATAGTGGAGAATCAATATAGTTCAGGTTGATTTGTATCATTTTCGGCCGAGTTTGCTATATTCGAGTTAGGCCCTGTTCAGTTCACTAACTGAACATATTTTTACTGAATTGAACATATTTTTACTGAACTGAACTTATTTCTACTGAACTGAACTTATTTTTGCTGAATTGAACTTATTTTTACTAAACTGAACTTATTTTATTGATTCATGTTGTTTTTTCTTCTTTGCACTACTGATTTTTACTGAACTTAACTTTTTTTTGTTGAACTGACTTATGGTGAACTGAATTTATTTTTACAGAACTGAACTTATCTTTACTGAATATTATTATTTTAAGGTGAACTGAAGAGGGTATTTATGGCAATTTAGGATCTTAGATAATTTTGGATCGTCATTATTTGCAGATCTAGTTTGGGTATCGAATCGTCGAGGTCGACTCGTTTGGGTCAGATCATTCTGGTTAAATTAATCTTATCTAGTCTAGATACCTACCTTAATACTCCTTGTTACATTTCTTTTTTAGGCTAAAAATTCATAAACTTCGACCGTCTTTTTATATTACATATGAGTGCAAAATGTTTGATGTGAACTTTTATAAATCTTAACATCCATATTCATAATACCAACTTTTTACATTATTAGTAATAATTTCTTTTGAAAAAAATTAGAATCTCAAAATGTTGGAGATCATGCTGATATAATAAGCCTTATTATATACCGAAAGAGACGATAGACGATAAAAAAAAGCAAAAAAGTAAAAATATGTTAATCAATTTACTAATTCTATAATTAAACATTTTGCTAATTAAATTTCTAAGCGTTTTTACACTTATATTTTACGCTAATATAACGAGTAAATAAAGACGGAAGGGGTAATATAGAAAAAAAAAGACCATGTAAAAATAGTGTCAAAAAAATCTATTTTGATGGAGAAAATCTCGGCTGCCATCTACCTGAAAACATCAAATTCAAACCACATCCATCAACCATCATGTTCCAACAATTAATTTACCTTCTTTATTAAAACCCTACATACATGATACAGTACATGTACACCATGATTTACACATTTACATAAATATCTTCTTCAATGTTCTTCAACTTCTTCACAAACCCACTCCCACCCGCCATATTTACGTGTTTCATTTCCACCCTCACATCTCATTCCTCTCTTTCTCTCTCTCTCCTTTCTCTTCTGACACGTTAAACCTCCTTCTTCTTCTTCTTCTTCTTCTCTCTTCAACTTCAACAATGGCGGAAACCTCCATTGGAGAAGGAGGTGCATTAGTTCCGCTTATGAAGCCAGATTCACCGCTTGAAACTTCCGATAATGGTGAATCAATCTCTAGCGATAAGGACTTTCTCTGTCCTATTTGCATGCAGATTATTAAAGACGCTTTTCTCACTGCTTGTGGTCATAGCTATTGTTATATGTGTATCTTCACTCATCTTCGTAATAAGAGCGATTGTCCTTCTTGTGCTGGCTTTCTCACTTCTAAGCTCATTTTCCCTAATTTCGCTCTCGATAAGGTTTGTCTCTGCGATATTCTCTCTGATTTTAGTGCTTTTTTTGAAAATGTGTGGTTTTATGTGTTGAATTTTGGTTATGTGAGTTAGTTTGTTGTTCATGTAGTTATGAATGTAGTTTTTTGTGTTGAATTTTGGTTATCTGAGTGAGTTTGTTGCTCATTAAGTGATGAATGTAGTTTTTTGTGTTGAATTTTGGTTAACTGAGTGAGTTTTGTTGCTCATGAAGTAATGAATGTAGTTTTGTGTGTTGAATTTTGTTCTCTGAGTGAGTTTTGTTGCTCATGAAGTTATTAATGTAGTGTTTTTGTGTTGAATTTTGGTTATCTGAGTGAGTTTGTTGCTTATGAAGTTATTAATGTAGTTTTTTGTGGTGAATTTTGGTTTCTGATGAGTTTGTTGCTCATGAAGTGATGAATGTAGTTTTTGGTGTTGAATTTTGGTTATCTGAGTGAGTTTGTTGCTCGTGAAGTGATGAGTGAGTGAAATGCAATGTAGGTTGAGGATCGGAGTGGAAGTCTACTGAAACACGTTAATGTTGTGTGGTGTGGAGTTGAAGTATGAGTTTTTGACATTTGGCTGTAATTCTATCTATATTTAATTGAGGAAATTATTCCTTAGGTTTTTGGCTGTTGAATTTGATTGTGTTGGATCTTGTGAAAACTCTTTTATATTGGAGAGATTGCCATTGATCATTATCTATAGTTTACAAACTAATGGATCCTAAATATATCACTTAGGAACATTGAGTCATACTCGGAAATGTATTGCATAATATCCTAATCTACAAAGATATTCTATAGAATAATAGAGAATTATTCTTTAAGCGGATGGTTGGAGTCTCAGGAATAGTTTCTATCAAATTATTTGTTTTGTGAGATTTGGTTGTCGTCGAAGGAAATGTGTGTTGAACACGTGTATATTCCGATGGGGAGGAGCTTGGGAGAATCTGCTCGAGTTGTGTTTGTTAGTACTAGACAATTCAGCGTAGTTATTGGATGTTGAAGCAATTTTGTGGATTTATTGTGTTAAATTTTGATTGTTGGAGAAGACTTTAATGGTCGTGAGCAAGATTTGTTTATATTTATAGAAAAAAAATTCCTCTTCTTTGAACTTGATTAGCTATGTGTTCCATTATAGGGTGTTGTGTACATGAGTTAAAAATAGGAATACATAAAGAAATAAACTACCCCTTTAGATGATTTATCCTTAATTATGGTGTCATGGTAAAGGCTATTGCCGTAGAAGCGTTTTTTTCCCACCACCACTACAAGTCTTTACGAACCTAATTATTCCATTATTACCAAGAGAATAGAACAAACAAACCCTTGTTCTCAATAATCCATTGAACAAAAGGGATCCATTGCATAGTCATAGTCTTTTCCAATGCAATAAAGTTACATAGTGTCATTTTTCTTTGATAAAGGAGTATTTTCACTCAATGTTAACACAATACCGGTTGGGTATGTGCATCCAAAAGGAAAGGTTGTAACATCTAAAGGAAGAGAGAAGGCTCAAAAGTGTTTAGGGTTTGATATTGAATGTGTTATGCACAGTTTTTAGAGTATTTGTTTGAAAGAGGAAAACACAATACCATTGGATATGTGCATCCAAAAGGAAAGGTTGGAACATCTAAAGGAAGAGAGAAGGCTCGCAAGTGTTTAGGGTGTGATAAAAAATGTGTTATGAACGTTTTTTAGAGTATTTATATGAAAGAAGAAAACAAACCAAAACAGTCACGAAAACATGAATATACCACAAGGAAAAAAAAACATGGTGATGAGGTCAACTCGCGATCTTCCAAATGGCAAATTTTCCTCTTTGCATATTTATAATTCCAAGAGTCCCTCACTAATGTAAAAGGAACAATTGAGAAAAACACTCTTCGATACTTTTTACCGAAGTGTCAATAGAGTACCCTTGAATAAGTATTCCTTGTACCAATTTAAAAAAATAGAGTACACTTGAATTGGCACACGTAGTGTAGAAGGGAATTTGCTTAGGCCTAAAGAATGGAGTACCCTTGTCTTCCTAGGCGAGCAAGAACCCTCCAACACATTTTACGTTCGCCAAGAGCGTGACATAGTTCTATAATCATAGTACATGCCCCAACATGTCAAAGGCCCACAAAAAATCTTGAGATTGGTGAGTGCTGAACCTGTGAGACAGACTTTCATGGCAACTCTTCATACTCATGTAGGTACGCTCATAAGGTCTAGATATCTACCTCCACCTCATAGGGGCATGAGCACATTAAGAACCAAAAATAGGTCCAACATTACTCCAAACAAAACATTTTTTTCTAAGTCCACTACTTAACCACCACATATAGGCCAATTAGATCGCAAAGAACCACATGGGTTCAAACAACCAACATAGAAAAACAATGATCTTAGCAAATGTATCTCTCATAGAACGCCCTCACATGGATTCAAGATCATCAAGGACTTCATAAACCCAACTTCTTAATTCAATTGAACCGAGAATCCATCAAGTACAATAGGATTGAATCATCTTGATAAGGCTTTAGATTCGTACAAATGAGGGAGATGAAGTCTTCATACTTGGCAATAGTTTCTTTAAGCCACTCACTGACGTATCCGTTAATCCTCAAATTTTCCCTCAAAAAACTTAGTAATCAATGGACTCACTACCTTGGCAAGGCTAACAAATGCAAGAAGGACTACTCATAAGTCATAATTGACTCTGGATCATCAAACTAGTCTCAATGTCCACCAAACAATTTCTAGATATTTAATACTGAATGAAATTGGACTAGTAATAGTTCTCGGACGTCTTTCGCTTCACCTTGGACGACTATCTTATCAACCCTAAAGAAAGCTACAAGCAAAGCAATAGAAAATATTAAACGATACATCAATTAGTTAGCACATTCCTTCACAGAAATATATAAATACTTTAGGAAAGAAGATAGCTCTTGATTATTTCATCAACCAAATACTTAAGGTACAAGCATGAGACAAGGCTATAATCTAGGAAACTAATTATATTCCTAACAAGGGTAATGCATCACATTTATATGGACATAATATATTTACATTTATTGTATCAACGTGCTAATAAGCTTAGATTTACCACATAGTGCCCACTAATGCACTTTAAGTTTAATTATATAGAAGGGGATGCAAAAACTCATTGTGTAGAGCTAGAACATTGGTAGAAATAGTGGAAACTTTGTGCTTTCAAGTGTTCGAATATATTGTCGTTTCCTATCATCTTTGATATGAGAATATTTCTTATATATCCCAAAATTTTAGCCATGTGCCTCTTATTTACATCTTGGAGTTGATGTCATATGAAGTTAATGAAAGTAATCCATCGAAGACTTCCACCAAACACCTTGTGATTTAAGTACTCATCACAATATATTACACCCAATTTTTTTGCCTTCGAACAATATTAAACAAACTTTGACAATGAACATAATCATACAAATATCTTTAGAGAGTGAGGGATAGCTCAATTGGTTAAAGCTTCTCTCCCAGATCCTAAGATCGATTCTCATTACCCACCTCTTGTGGCTCTCTAGAACCAAATAAAAAAGATATATGGATATGCTTAAACAAAATATAACTATAAATTCATAGATTCATCTCATGATAACTTAGACAACAAGTAAGAATAAAATCACAAACCAACTATCATGGATTCAACATAAACTACGCTTCTCAATTGTTGAAAAATAGGGTGTTGAATTGAATCCATGAGTTGAAGAGCACATGAAGGATATGAAAAGAAAGAAACCACCCTTTTGAAATTTAGATGACTCACCAGTCACCAATGCCCGGACCTAAAAAGGGGCCCAAAAGTTGAAATAAATTTAGCATCGCTATTTTTCCGTTAAAAGTTCAACATTTGAAAAAGTTGCAGCCATTACTTAATACTTCCCTCGGACTCCTCGGCAAAACTTTGGTGGTGTGAGTGAAAGTTTGTAATAAAAAGTGGTAGGAAAGAGATAGAGAGAAAAAATTACTAAAAAGGGAATAAAGGAGAAGTGTAGTCGTGAATATAAAACTTCCTATAATGGAAAGTGTAGTCAATTAAATAAACGGAGGAAGTAACATTTTGCATTTTATATGCCTAATCGTATAAGTTTATGGAAGGTCAACATATATCGAACTCTAACTTATATAATTTAATTACCTTTAGCTTATTCCATTAATATTCCATTTACGATTTTTCAGAAGTCAGCCATTGATTCATTCCATTGCTTTCACATGTTTTTTCATAGCTCATGCTTATTCTAGATTTTTCCCTTCATGCTTATTTGATTGTATTTTAAGATATTTTTTTTCCGTTTATATATGATTTATCCAGTTTCTTGATAAAGTTTAATCTAAAATCCAAAAAATAGTCTAATCGCTATTTTGAGGTTGATTATATGTTATTTTAATATTTTTCATTACCTACACATAATCATATGTGCATTTGTTTCAACTTTATGTTTGTCATTCTAATAACTTTATGTGCAATTGCTCCATTGTGTAGAGTTTCACGGCGTCCGACTTACAACTTTAACTATTGATTTCTTCAACAACCTTTAAGTAAAAATTCTAAAATGTTGATATTTAGAAAGTATCTCGAAACAACTTTTACAAGATCCATATGATTATGTTTATTTTTACATATGAACCTGAATAGAAGGACAAAAAGAGTGTGAATAGTGTAAAATTCTAAACGATGCAATTAATATGGAATGGAACGAATGAAAAATTAGTCATGTGACTACCTATTCTGAACCAACAAAATGGTTTTATTTATTTATTTTCAAATCAGCTTTCGGCATTTTGCCATCAACTTTTATTTAGTACCAACTTTTGAAATTTAACCTTACGTGGTAGGCTGACTTATATAATTAATGTATCTTCGTCTTATTGTTTCTTTTTGGAAAAATTGACTAGGATAATCCAAACTATGCCCGTTCCGCCAAAAATAATCCCTACTAAGCTTTATTCCTGTATAATCCCAACTATTAGGGGGTCCGCCACAAACACCCCGTGACCGGATGGAAACCTATGCAATAGGTAAACATGACACGTGTCATGCTCTTAGTGGCTGTTTACAATTATTATTTATTATTTTATTTTATTTTTAAATTTCAATCCTTACCCCTCCTTCCCCATCCTACCAAAAATCTTCATCACCGCCACCACCCAACTCAGACGTCCCCACCACCCAGCTCCGACCTCCCCACCACCACCAAGCTCCGACAACAACCCTCGCTCGCCGCCACCACCACCACCAGCCTCAGACCACCCCAGCCCCACCACCACCACTCGCAGACAACCACAAACCTCCCCCTCATCACCACCTCAGAATCCCCCTCTCCCCTCCCTGCAAGAAAACCACCAGCTCGACAACCCTACCCTAACCCCCTTCAAAAACCCTCCCCACAGCACCACCCCTAGCCCTGTCGAAAACCCTCCCCACACCACTGCTCCTATCCCCCTCAAAAACCCTCCCCAGACCACCACTCTTAGCCCCTTCGAAAACCCACCCTACGCCACTGCCCTTATCCCCTTCGAAAACCCACCCTATGCCATTGCCCTTATCCCCCTCGAAAACCCTCTCACGCCACCACTCCTAACCCTTCGAAAACCCTCCTCACGCCACCACTCCTAACCCTTCGAAAACCCTCCCTTCCCACCACTCCCAGCCGAAACCCATCCATCTTCGAAAAAAATAATTCAGTTTAGGGTGGTGGGCCACAATTTTGCAATGGTTAGGGTTTAGATGACGATTTTAGGGGTGTTAATGGTGGTTTTAGGGTGGCCGACGACCGGAATTAGGGGGAGGGGGTGGTTGGGAGGGTTTTTGGGAATGGGTGAGGAAGAGGAGGGGAGGGGGTGGCTGATGTGGTGCGTGGTGGGTAGGGGGTGTAACTGAGGTGAGCCGGCTCGTAGAGCCCTCGAGATCGGTCAAAGCTCGGCTCGAGCTCGGTCAATTTTGAGCTCGAGCCGAGCCTTAGCTATCCGAGCTCGAGCTCGAGCCCAACAAGGCTCGGCTCGTTTAATCTCGGCTCGGCTCGGCTCTTTTACTTATATTTTAGGAATAACGACTTATATTTTAAGTGACATGAAGGACCTTATTTACATTCAATGTATCTCTGTTGAATTATGGCTTGATTTTTAATATTTTTTTTTGCAAGAATGTTAACCAATTACGGGGGAAAGATAATCGAGCCGAGCTCGAGCTCTAATTTTTGCAACTGAGCCGAGCTCGAGCCTTGACTTAGCAAGCTCGTCGAGCTTCGAGCCGAGCTCGAGCTCGGTCAAGTTGCCAACGAGCCGAGCCGAGCTTGGTCGAGCTCGAGCTCGGCTCGGCTCGTTTACACCCCTAGTGGTGGGAGTAGAAAAAAAAGAAAAAAAAGAATTTTTTTTTACTTGATTAACAGGTTTCAAGTCACCTGGCGGTGTTTGTGGCGGACCCCCCTAATAGTTGGGATTATACAGGGATAAAGCTTAGTAGGGATTATTCTTGGCGGAACGAGCATAGTTTGGATTATCCTGGTCAATTTTTCCTTTCTTTTTTTCTATCTTTTACATTTTTCTTGCTACTAAATTGGTACTTAGTTACGAAAGGGAAGGGAAGGGAAGAGAAAATAACGAAAGAGAAGAGAGAAAAAGTCATTGTAATCTCAATTTTTGAACACGTGGATTTGAGAGGAATCAGGTTAGTCATAAGTAAAGGGAGGGGAAGGAAAGAGGAAAAAACAAGGGTAAAAAGCTTGTAAGCTTTCTTTCCTCCGAAATTCCTCCGATTTTGGAAGGAAAGAAAAGTAAGGATTTAATAGTTTTTTTCTTCCTTCCAAGTTCCACCTCCATTAAACCCCTCCTTTTTTTACACCAAACTTTAGATGTCTTTTTTCCTTCCACTTTATTTCTCTTCCATCCAAATCCTTCTACCAAACACGGTGTTAATTTTACTCTCATTTTCTCTTCTTTTCACTTTCTCCTATAGTCGAAGTGTATATAAATTATTTTTAAAAAATATATTTTTTTGCTACAAGCTAGTTCTTAGTTGATTTGTGTCACTTGTTTGATGAAGAGAATCTCAAAATGGAGTGCAAATTAAGTCTTATATTATAAATTATGTACTCCCTCCGTTCCCTTTTGATGTTCCCATTTTCTTTTTGGGATGTTTCTAAAAGTTCTTCCCACTTTGAATCTTTTCCATTTTAAGAATATCTATTTTTCCATCGTACCCTTCAACAACCAATCTTTACTACACTTTTTATTTTTTTTCATAAACATGACCCACTTTAGAATCATTTATTTCCCAATCACCCTTTTTTTTTTCTCTCTTACTTTTTGAAAAGCAAAAAGGTAGCAAAGTACATTTTTATATAATATAAAATTTAAAAGATTATACTCCACCTCAATTTGTATTGCTTTTCCCCCAGATTCCAAATGGGAACATCAAATGGGAACGGAGGGAGTAATTCTAATGATTCATGTAATGCTAAAAGTCCAGAATTACGATTATACTAGTATTAAAGACTAAAAAGGCTCTTATTTCATGTTTTCGCCTGGAGCACGTTAAATGTTAGGAATGGCACGATGACTGATTCAATCATTGTGATGTGATATAGCAGTCACTACATTAGAAGCGTAGTTTGCCACCATGATGGCACAGGTCTTCTCGGTGACATCGCCTCTTTAACACAACATTTTTGAATCTGTGCCCTCCAACGCCAAGGTGGAGAGAAGGCTCAAAATGTTTAGGATTTATAAAGAACTTGTTTTGGACGGTTTCCCCAAAGTGTATTTATATGAAAGAAGAAAAGAAATTGAAACAGTCTCGTAAAACACAAAAATTGTTGTCCTGGGCCTTTGCGTGCACGCTTACACTTTTCGCTATATGGACGGTAGCTAGCGCACTCTCGCCTTGTGGGGGCTGAGAGCAAAAGGATGAAACCTGGAAAAACTTCTCCAAACGCCAAATTTTCCTCTTTGCATAATAGTACTTTCAAAACTAAGTTGGTAGGATTTGATATTTTTCGGATACTTACACAGTTCAGCTTGGTTTGGTAAGACATCTTCTTGGCTTCTTTTGTGAAAATTAGTTGTATCATACTCCTTAAAGATTTTGATGCAATATACTTTATTTTGTTCAACTATCATGAACTTTGCTAATTGAGGCTATTGGGTAGTGGCTACTACCAATTAAAATTGTTCTCTTTTCTGGGCGGGGAGAGTTGTCATGGCATGAATTTTGGTGACCTATCTTAGTAATTGGGGGAAAAGGCCACTCATCGGAAATGATGGAGTATACGGCCTCCACAATTGGTGTAATTAGATGAAGAACTGGTGAAACTTGGAAAAAAAAACTTTGTCTACCCAGTGGGTAGGATATCCACCCTTAACAAAGTGTGATAGGGAATAGTGATAGTAGAAACTCTCTCAACTTAATAAATAATTTTTAATGTTCTATTAGTAGCGGGTACCTACCCACTGGTTAGGTGTAGTTAGGCCCGGTGAAGGCCCTGTGTAGGGTGAGCGCCCGCACAAAGCCCCGTGGGGATATTAGGGCCCAGATATATTTATGTACTTCCTACGTAACAATTTAGTTGCTACACTTTTTTTCCGGTTTCCAATGCAAAATTTGATGTGAGAGAGATAGAGAGAAAAAAAAAGAAGGGGGCCCATGTGGTAGTAGAGAGATAAAGCAAGGGAAAAGCAAAATAAAGAAAGTGTAACAACTAAAAAGAAATTTCCTTTTTTGGAAAGTCTAGCAACTAAAAAGATACGGAGGAAGTATAACATAATTACGGTTTAGCGGTAGAGTTTTGCAAACTGAAAGGTTTGGTTTCAGTGGCCGTAGCATCACTGCATGTCTGCATCCGTAGAGTTGCAGTAGGTGGGGGTTTAGAGTTCAAATCCAACTCCCTGACAAAGTTTTTGAAACTTTTTAATATTTTTAAGATGTTCTCTATGCATTCATTAGACCTTTCCAACCTTTTCTTTTTACATATTCTATGCATTTCTAAAGAAGTTTTTCCTATACTTGTCAATTTGTCATGCAAAATTTTAATAACAGAAGACTTGATATAAGTATATTTTTATCCTGGCATGTTTCTCCTTACTTAAAACCAAAGAATATTAGTATTTTCTTGTTAACACCTTTTTCTGCCGGGATATAAGTAAAACAAACATCTGGTAATGGAGTGGGTTAAATGACTCCGTTTTCAGATCTTGATTTCAGCCAATCAAACAAGGGCTCGGTTGATAGAAACATAGTCTCGGTTGAGAAATAAATCCAGTTAGGAATTGTTAAAAGTAGTTGCTCATGGAAATTAACATAAATTGTGTAGAGAGGTTTTCCTATTTGTTAAGTGTGGCCTGTGGGATTTTTATAGTACAAAGTTTTTGCCGATTAATTCTCAAAGATCGCACTATATTTTCGTTTCATTCATTCTCGTGTTATTGTAGGTATTTCGCTTCCGCTAGTGCCTTAAAAGCCCTAGATGGCGCCATTTCACCCCATGGCAGATGAATTTTTATGACAACTTTTACCATAGTGACAGAATAATAATGATATAATGTGAGGACTGAGGAGTATGATGAAGTATTTCCATCCTGCCAATTGTGGCTCGTATATATTTTTGTGAGTGCAATAGTTTTGAAACTAAGATTTTCCATCACTCTTCCAGTCTTACTAGCTGAACATTATAATAAACCTCCATTTAGTTGCCAAAAAACCAATGTCATTTTGTGGTATTAGAAGGCCTTTTCTTTTAAGGGCATGTTCTAGGATCAATGGACTAAATCAAATGTCCAAGAGAACTATCTATACGTAAATGAGTAATATGTAAAAGAGTGCCTGACACTCTGGAAGTCTCTGTCTCTCTATGAATAGTCTAAGTATAGCAGTGCATATGCAGTGGCAGGATTAATGCTGTAATCAACCTGTCTCCACTTTATCCCTTTATAGGCGGGAAGCTGGTGGGGACATCTAAGAAATCATTGGTGAATGTTGTTTTATTGACATATTGTGAATTTGTGATCCAACTCTGCACACTTTGCCTTCTCTCATAAGTTTGGTAGTATATTAATACTGGAATCTTGAGGAAGGCTGAAAATTGTGATTGTAGCTGTTCATTAAGTACGTATTGATGTCGAAATACAATATGATGATCAACAATGAATCTGATCTTCGCAGATACTCAAGAAGATGTCTAATCGTCAACTTGCAAAAACCGCCTCCTTGAGTGAAAAACTTCATCAGGCTCTGCTGCAGGTTTGTTCACTTCTGTAAGAAATAGCTACGGATTGCCATCAACACAACCCTGTCTTAGAAATTGACATTATTTACTTTATCTTTCTTAGTCATAAATTTCGATGCAAAAAGGTGTAAGTAAATTTTGCTAATATAATACTTCCTTTAGGTGATGCTCGATATATATAATCTACTTCCAACTATGGAAATTGTACTGAACTCCCTTAGCTTTGCAATATTCTAATTTATAGTGCTATATTGCCTTAGAAGATAAATTTTGGAAGATTTCACCAGAAACTTTGGTGTTTTTATATACCAATACCAAGCATGCACAATTATTTCATTATGGAAAACACCTTGGTGCTCATAAATTTGTCGCTGACCTCTAATGTTCTTGGCAAAATAGAAAGATAATGTGCTGTAAAGTATAAAGTATACTGTCAACTACAAGTAAACGACGTGTTTTAGAAATCTTCATTTACAATGAGGAAGTGAAAATTTTCTAATACATCAATTCATACTGCAATGGCCGTAATATGCAACGGTAATACCTCCAAGGAACCACGAATCCTCCATTTTTTGGGATGGATAGTGACTGAAAATTTGAGTTTTAAACCAATGCGCCACCGGAATGAGCTGCATAATAAGTTAATAACTTGTACCTCTTATACCACCTCCATAGAGCTGAACCCCTGAAGGAAACATACAAAAAATCACTGGTGCTGTCGAGTTGAAGTCATCCTAGATTCTTAATTCGTTTAACAGTTGACAGACCTGTTCTGCCTGTCAAGTTAACTTCTTCATCATGTGGTCTGGGTCTTCCTTTCTTTTAGTTTTGTACATAGCTGATGGCAAAACTAAAAATGAAAGACATGCATGTCAATACACAGAACATTACTTTTAGTATCCACCTATCACTGTCAGAAACTCCATGTAACTGCATTCCCCCACTTGTAATTTATTTCCTTTTAAGTTTAAGCTCGGTCTTTGATATCATTTGTAGACAGGGATGTGACGTTTCTATGAAGGATCTTGACTGCCTTTTGTCTCACCTTGGGGAAAAGAAGAGAAAGATGGAGCAAGAGGAGGCTGAGACAAATTTGCAAGTTCTCCTTGAGTTTTTGGTTTGCTTAAGGAAAAAGAAGTTGGAAGAGCTTAGTCAGGTGTGGTTAACTAAATTGAAGATCTTGTTATTGTTAATTATATTCTTTCTCCTGTCTGAGTTAGTGCTTTGTTGTTGAGCTGATTTTTTTGCGTTAGAAATGGTTGCACCATCGCCATCATAAAAGCTAGTCTAGGACCTTTGATATTTAGCCTCTAGCACATTAGAGACTAGTAGAATCCATTCTATTGTCTCAATGATGTAAGGCTTGATGGGAATCGTCTTCTCTGCTATGACCTGCCAAAGCTAAATCAGAATTGGGATTTTGATTTTGAGGATTAAAAGGGATATTTTCATTGAAACGGAATTACATAAGATTAAAGAGGTAAGGCATGCATTGGAGTGGACTTGAACATTCCCAAAAGCTAAATAGAACTAAAGAAACTCTGATCAATATACTTCATGCCTTCTCTTCCTTGGTGCTCTTTACTTACTACATAGCATTTTATCTCTCACTAACTACCTATCCTATATCTTAAGCTACTAATAACTAACTTATAAATCTATTGCTTAATATGCCCCTCCCCCAAAATTTTGTTCTAATCGTTAACTTTTAGTTATTTTGTTCTTTTAGAGGGTGAATTGTAATTTTTTTTTTGAGAGGGTGTAATTGTAATCACAAAAGAGTGTGAATAGTGAAATAATTTAAATACATTAAAATGAATAATAAATATTAGATATTATATTACCAATAGTGATTCAAAAACAAAAGGCTAAAAAAACAAAAAATCTTACAAAAGATTAATGGAAAATATCATTAGCATCATCACTCGTGAGTAACATCCCTCTCCCTCTACTGCTTTTTCACTCATCTTTAAAAACTTTATCATGTTTCGATCAAATGCTTATTCTCATGAACAATCAATTACTCATGTAATTTGAAAATAAAAAATTCCAAAAGTATATAAAAATATAGCAAAGTGGGTGTCTATTTGTAGATCTCAAGAAAATATAAGCATTGGTATTTTTTAAAATTGTTTTACTTTGTAAACTTTTAGATATCTTAATTTGAAGTTTTAAACATTTTTTGTTAAAATTGATTGCTAAGCTTGGAAATAAAACTTAATTACTTAATAACTTCCTTCATTTATTTTATTTTGGTGTCCACCCCCCCCCCTCTCTTCCCTTATAGTATTAAGATATGTTCATATCTCTATTGTGATGAAATTAAAAAAAAAAGATCTAAACTTTCTAACTATGAAAAATATTAAAAAGTAAATTTATTACACTCTTCCTCGCAGGATTTGTTTGTGCCCTTATTACATGGCTTCTTAACAGGATATCTTATCTTCCAGGGAAATGGATAGTTAGCTAGTAAATAGTTTATGTATTGGAGAATTTAGTAAACAAGAGCATGAGACACACTTTATTGTCTCAAGCGTTAGACCCATACTATTACCTGAAAAAAGAGAGGGGAAAAAAACCCTTTGCTGAGGCGCTGAATTAGGGCTTTTTGTTTAAGCTGGTTTAATGTACTAATGTCTAATGCTAAGTCTTGATTGCGTTCTGTAGCTTGAAGGTGTAGTCGCTATTTGTTGCTGCAGTTATCCTAGTATTTTAAGCTTCTGCCCTAGGGATAAATGATGTTTTAACACTGCCCTCTGATCTTTCAATAGATACAAAATGATCTTCAGTACATCAAAGAGGATATAGAAGCTGTTAAAAAACACAGAACGGATTTGTGCAATATAAACAATAGTTGTACTGCTAGATTGAGAATGAGAGGGGATGACTCTGATATGAAGGGTGTTAGTCCAATAATACTGAGGCCTGTGACTGGTGATTCTGGTTCACAACAATTAATGTTTTCGGGAAGTCAACATTGTGGACGAGACAATGTTGGTGCTCTACGTTCTCAGGAAGTTACCGAAAATGAAGTTCATGCTGGCTCAGGATTGCAACAGCAGGCTCCAACAGAAAGATTTGAAGCAAGGAAAAGGCAGGTTGAGGGGCAGGTTTGTATTATTGGATATTCCAAACACCTCTGCATGCACTAGGGTGTAATTAAACTAGTCCAAGGGCATTGTTATGATATACCCCCTCCATCGCGTAATTAATTTCTCATTTCTCCTCTAATTGTTTGTCTAATTAACCTTCCTAGAGCAGGGTCCCGTAATAAAATAATATGCTTTTATACATGGGTTCACACTTTATGTCACTAGAAACAACCAATACTCTTAAAAGTCAACAACAATGATAGTTTATTATTAAAAAAATCACAAAGGACCCACCACCAAATACTTTCTTAAGTTGTGTGCATTGGAGAAATGTGAGTTTATTATGGGATGGAGGGAGTATTTTACATGTGACACAGTGAGAGTTATGATCTCTTGAGGAAATGAAGATTATCCGAGCAACCTACATCCATAATCTACATTCAGCTCTCTTGCGATGTTGGGATGCTAGAGCTTGCAATTGCTTAGTGCATGCTAAGTACCTACTTCAGTCCCTTTAATATAGCTGAAGTCTCTATGTACACCAAAGATTATGTCAGATGTAGTTTTCTTGGCTGCATAATGTAGTTATGCCTGATAATTAGTAATGAGGTCGAACAGCTGTGAAAAAGAAGATTCATCAATACATATCAGCTAAACATCAAATTTCTTTACATGCAAGTATTTTATTTTCTGCAGTTCCTTGACCTGCAAGAATGTTACCTGCAAAAAAGGAGATATTGGGCCAAACAATCACCAGTTGAAGGAAGGGATCTGAATGTTTCAAATAGCTTAGGTTATCATGCAGGACTTGAGGATTTCCAGTCTGTGCTGACTTCCTGTACTAGATACAGGTAGGCACCATATCTGTCATTTCAACTCATTGAATTATGTCTTCATACCTGGTTTATCGAAATGTGTTGTTATATTTCTGGTGAAACTTATGTAGCCAACTGAGGGTGATTTCAGAGTTGAGGCTTGGCAATGTTTTTCAGCCGGCCAATATTATTTCCAGGTGCAGAATTCTTTTCAGATTTGAACTTCTTCACATTCGTAGTTCCTTGGTCTGAGATTGTCATAACTATTTGTTTCTGTCGTTGAAATTGAAACACGGTTATAGTTAAAATATAAGTTCTATGATGATAACTAGAGTGAGATTCACTTTGACCTGTGTAATGTTACCTTTTGTTCGATTAAGGCCACAAGCTACTCTATAAGGTGCTTCAATTCTCTAAGATTTGTAGTCCCACTGTGCCATATCTTTGCTGGTTTTTAAGTACAAGCTGTTGCTGATGTAAACTAAATGTGTATCTTACATTTAATCGTTACAAGTTGGACTGGTAATGGCATCCTAGAATTCCACAATTGAACTCCATGGAGTGCATAGCTGCTTGTGGCAAGTTCTACAATGACATGGGACTAACTACTTACTCTTCTCTCTATCTATCTTTGTTTCCTCTCTTCATATCTATATGTGTGTCTATGTAAAGTCATACACAATGTTCAAAGAAGTGAAGAACCTATAATGTTGATCTTGCCTTTGCATTGAATAAGCTGCTGAGAGCAGCGTCATACGAGGAAAAGATATACAGCAATCCCCTAAGTTAGGTAACCTTCCTAGTAATTGGCCTAAGATAAAGCTATTAACAAATTTATCTCTACAAGAGAATATTTACATAATATCAGAATATATTTGCTAATCAGTATATCAGAATATATGCTAATACTGTGTATGCTTGCCACAGAAGCTCATCTGTTAATTGTGTAAAATATTTTGTCTGAAAAGCTCCTGGTCGCCCGAAAGAGAAAATTGATTGTTGTATAGGCTGACACTGGAACTAACTTCAATTTCCCAATAGGGGGTTCTAGACCTGAATGCTATTGTTCTTTAACATGCTATCCTTGCGAGATAACCAAGCACAACATCAATTATTTCCGGATTGCTTCTTCACTACTTCTAATATGTGCTTTCCATGTGCAGCATAGAGTTTGACAGAGATCATGAATTGTTTGCAACTGCTGGTGTATCGAAGCGGATCAAAATTTTTGAGTTATCCTCTGTAAGGCTTTTCATGCTTAAGATAAGAATGTACACTATTGCGAGTAATTTTCCATCTATTTAGATTGTAGCTTCTTTAACACATTGTTTGGATAGGAGGAAATGGAAGGAAAGGAAGAGAAGAGAAAGGGAGGGGGGTAATAAGTAATTTCACTTGTTTGGGTCAATGGTCGGGGGAGAGAAGGGGAGGGAGAGGGAGGGATCCATTTCCCTCCTCCTTTGAAAATGGATCAGACCTTTCCTCTCCCTTTCTCTTCCCTCCCCTTCCCCTTCCCCTTCCCCTTCCCCTCTCTCCTTCCCCTTCCTTTCCCTCCTTCTTTACTATCCAAACAAAGTGTAAATCTTCGTGGACATCTGCACCGCCAATCTCAAAAAGGGGAAGAGTGGAAAGGATAGAGGAAGTAAAACAGGATGTTGTGCTCCTGTGCACACATTTTATATGACCTTTTTCTGTACAAAATCCGTGTTGCTTTATTAAGCTGGAAATTCAAATAGAGTTCCAACTATTGTTACTCACAGAACTCACCTGTAAGGGCTGTAATTGGAGTGCTTAATTTTGGGGCTGGATTGATCACCAGGTGGTTGACGAACCAGAACAAGTGCACTGTGCTGTTGTTGACATTGCCACGAGATCCAAACTAAGTTGTTTGAGTTGGAATAAGTATACCAAGCATTGTATTGCAAGCAGTGACTACGAGGGGATTGTAACAGTTTGGGATATTGCTACTCATCAGGTGGCACCACTATTTATCTGCTGTTCTGTTCCATTAAGTTTGTTTAATGTGTTCTCTTAGGGTACTAGTTATGCTTGTATCTTATGTCAGCGATGTTAATTTCCTTTGTTAGAGTGTTGGAGAATACGAGGAGCATGAGAAAAGGGTTTGGAGTGTGGATTTTTCACGCACTGAACCTTCGTTGCTGGTATCTGGCGGGGATGACTGCAAGGTATGTGAAGCTTAATTGTCCTTCGCATACGCTTTATGAGATGCTAATTTGAGAGTCGACAATATTGACATACATAGGTTTCTTTTTACTAGAACTTTAAAGGATTTATCATTGTCCAGCATAAGGACTTAACCGTACCGGGAAAATTGGTGGGAGTTTACTTATCTGAAGGTTGCACATGCTCTTTGAGGGCAATTTGAATTATAACATCCTACTATTTCTAAAATGTCATATTGTTATTTTGTGGAATTATCTTTTGGTCAATGAATTTTTGTGTCATGGTAGAATTTATTATGGAAAATCTTATGAGGGAGCCATGTTTTATACGTCTTTTCCAATATGATCTCCACGTTTGTAACCCCATATCCATTAACCCAAAACTTGTAAAATATCATTAAATTTACGCGGAATTACTAAGATGTGTATACAACAATACAAGAGTTTCAATCCACCACGTGTCATCACCCCCTTCTTTCAATAGCATTCTATCCATGCCATTCTCATATATTAAAGAGAATTTGTCCATGTGAAGATTCGAAACCGCAACCTCAAGTATGGAAGGGAGAGTTTTAATCACTCATCCATCACACTAATATTGCTTCTTTCATCAAAATTTATGATGATATATGAATGGAAACCAAGAGTAAATTCATAAGTTTTGAAATTTATACTATAAATGATTGTTTTGTGATGACATTTTTCCACACTAAATGACATTAGTTATCTTTAACTACTACTCCCTCCGTTCCAAAATGTTATACCCATTTTCCGTTTTAGGCCGTTTCAAAAAGATATACCCATATAGAATCTTTTCTATTTATATACATTTTTTCTCCCCATTTTACCCTTCAATATCTAAACATTTACCTACCTTTTACTCATTTGTACTTTAATGGTCCCCACATTTGAATCACTCTCTTACTTTTCCTAATAAAGACAAAAAAAAGTACATGAAAATTATTAAAATAAACATAAGATTCTCCTATAATTCTATTTGCCTTGGTTTTCCCCCATTTTCCAAATGGGTGTAACATTTTGGAACGGAGGGAGTATTAAATTGCAAGGCACTAAAACTAGTTGTTTCATTTATCTCTCTTGTTATCTATCTTTATCTTTCCCGAATTCTCTTTTGTCATCCATCAATTAACAACATAGCTTCTCTTATCTCTCATCACTCAAATCAAACATCCAATGCTCCTTCAATCTCCTCAAACCTAACTCCAAAAGTTCTAAAAATAAAAAATTTGCAGCATGAAGTATGAGGAATCTAAAATGGTTATTAGGTTTGGTTTTGAGAGCCCCACAGAAGAATTGATTTCGTATCAAAGTCACAATAAAAAAAAGGGTAATGCTATATGCAGCCTATAGGTTGTATATAAGTATAAAATATATTTCCAAAAGTGGTATAAAATTGGGATTAAATGGCAAAAACACGTGTAAATCGATGTAATTGATGTCTAGTTTTTCCAAAAATTTCCTTTAAAAGCTTCTTATATGTGGCTGCATATAGCTTTTTCGTAAAAAAAATATGAAAATGGAGAAGAGAAAAACAGCCCATTCTTCCTTTACCTCTATGATTTGTGGCTGTTTCATTTCCAAGCCAAATCTTCATCTTGCTCTTCGTGTCAACTGGAATAGAAGGCCATGTCATTGAAGTTTTGAGCTGTAAATTTACTTCCAAATTAATCAGCAAACTTGAGATCCCAACAAAAGAATTGATTTTGTATTCAAGTCACATTAAAAAAATTTAATGAATGAAGAAAAAAACAACATATTCTTCCTTTTCCTCTGTGCTTCGTGGCTGTTTATAACCAAGCCAAATCATCATCTTCCTCTTCGTGTCAATTGGAATGGAAGGCCATGTCATTGAAGCTGTGAGCTGTAAATTTACTTCCAATTAATCAACTAACTTGGGAGCCCAACAAAAGCATTGATGTTGTATGAAATCTCACATTAAGAAATAAAAGAAAATGCAGAAGAAACAACCAACTCTTCCTTTCCCTATGTGCTTCGTGGCGGTTTCATTTCCAAGCCAAATCATCGTCTTCCTCTTCGTGTCAATTGGAAGAGAAGGCCATGTCATTGAAGTTTTGAGCTTCAAATTTACTACCAAATTAATCAACAAACTTGAGAACCCAACAAAAGAATTGATTTTGTATGAAAGTCATTAAAAAAAGAAATTAAAATGAAGGAGAAAACTACCAATTCTTCCTTTCCCTATGTGCTTCGTGGCTGTTCATTTCCAAGCCAAATCATCATACTCCGCTTCGTGTCAATTGGAATAGAAGGCCTTGTCATTGAAGTTTTGAGCTTTAAATTGACTTCCAGATTAATCAACAAACTTGGGATTGCAATAGCTAAGCCTAAGATCTGTATCTTCTCAGAAATTGTTGAGAAACACAAACACAAACCCCAATTCTCTCTTCCCAAATTGCTCTCCTCCCCCTAATAAATTCCAGTCAGTGCTGCTGTGGCCGAGCTTGCTTGTCGGAACCATCTTTGTTTTGCCGCCGTCAGTTTCCTCTGCCTTGCCGCTGCTTTTGCTCTCTCCTTCAGGTGGTGTAGGCGTGTAGCCACCAAAACCTCTGGTTAGCTGTCTTTCTCTTTCTTTTGTCAGTTGTTGGGTGGGTCTGCTGCCTTTGTGTGGCTGCTGCCGCCTTGAGTTTACAGCGCTACACTGCTTCCGCTGCTTCTTTGGTGCTTTGCGTGAAGGTGCTGCTGTTGCAGGTTGTGGTGTGCTGTTGGCGTTAGTTGTTGTTGGTTTCCTCTCTGGTGCTTCGCTTCTCTCTAGCTATCAAGTACTGCTGGAACTCAATTTGGGTTGTAATTTGCTTTTTCTTTTAATTAAACTGAGGTCCAAAGGCATTCTTGCACTGTAGTTTATCCTGCTTGCTGAGTGCCAACGCACGAGAGGAATTCAAACCTTAGATGTTGTTACTGATTTCTGTGCATGAACTTAGATTTAAGGGTTAAAAGCGAAATTGGGAAAAATGAAGGTGTAAAGAATATAGGATGGGGATGAAGAGCAAGAGAGAAATCAAAACTTGTTAAAAAGTTAATACTGCTAGTTACGTTTTACAAGTTCGGGGTTAATGGATATAGGGGTGCAAATGTGGGGGTTACATTAGAAAAAGGCGTGCTACCTCATATAATTACCATTTATTATTTTACCATGTTGAGGTTGTCATTGACTAAGGGTCTGTTTTCCCCAACTTATTTTCACCTCTGGACAAAACTTTTACTCTCACATATCACTATTCATTTCAGTTCAGTTCAACTATTTTATGCCGAAGAGAACAGGCCTAACTCTTTTCATACAAGGGGTGAAGCTGCATATATGAGTCCGCCAGCCCAGATCCCATCTGCAGTTAGATCTTGCTGGATTGTGGTGTACCTTGTTAAAGTTTCGAGTCCTTGTTTAGGCAGATATCTTCAGATTCAACTTGGTGTAAAAGCTCATCCTGGATGCGTTGTTGTTTTCTATCTTTTTCAACAGGTTAAAGTTTGGTGCACCAAACAGGAACGCAGTGTGCTTAACATCGACATGAATGCAAATATCTGTTCCGTGAAGTGCAATCCTGGTTCTAGTGTGCATGTGGCAGTATGTATCGCTCTTCTGCAATACCTTTATTCTGTAACTGTTGGTTTTTCCTGATGTCATATAGCTATGCGTTTCTTCTAGGTTATGATTTTTGTGAACTACTCACTCAGCATCACAGCATGTATATATATTACCAATGGAATCTCTAGGCTTATTTATTTTACAGTATTCTTCTACTTGTATTCTTCAAGGGCCTGTTATTTCATTGGTTTGACCTTTCATGCTTGCTGTCATAAACGCAGGTGGGCTCTGCAGATCATAATATTCACTATTATGATTTAAGAAACATTAGCCAGCCTGTTCATGTCTTCTCTGGTCATAAGAAAGCTGTGTCATATGTCAAATTCTTGTCAACTAATGAGCTTGCATCTGCATCAACTGATAGCACATTGCGCTTGTGGGATGTCAAGGATAACAGCAAGCTGGTAATGATCAAAGCACGTCTATTTTCTACTTGTTTTAACATTTTAGCTGATAGTATATCAGAAACATCGAACGTGTTCCATATTTGTCAAATAGTTGCATAATCAATGACATCCTTTGCTCATATTCTTCCACGATTTTGCAGCTTCAGATATATCGGGGCCACATGAATGAGAAGAATTTTGTGGGCCTCACATCGAACGACGATTACCTATCTTGTGGTAGTGAAACTAACGAAGTCTTTGTTTATCACAAGGTAATTTGAAAGACTGAAGACCCGTCGTGTCTTTAGAAACGTTGTGGTTAACTTCATTTTTCCTCTCACTCTCAGGCTATCTCTAAGCCCATTGCCCGTTACAAATTCAGTACATCTGACTTTCATGATGCTGATGAGGACCGGGGACTACACTTCATTAGTGCAGTATGCTGGAAGAGTGATAGCCCTATAATTACCGCAGCGAACAGTCAAGGAACTATCAAACTGCTTTCTCTTGCTACCTGAGGATTCTCTTGCTACCTGAGGATTGAGATCAATTATAGAGGTAGATAGGATATGGTAAATACTTGTAACTTCTTTTTTCTTTTTTAGATTGGTGAGAAGAAGGAACCTTACCACACCTCAACTAGCTCAGTTTCTTGGTCTAGTATTCGCATGCCAGACACTTGGAAGTTGGGGGGGGGAGATAAGGGGAATCCCCACCTCTAAATGCCACTGGTGGAGATTTGATCCCACGACCTTGAAGTCAAGAGAACAAATGTCTTACCACTGGCCAAGCCTTGCTTGGTTTTTGTAAATTTCTATTAGTTAAAGCTTTTTGTGTATAGTTATTTCAAGTGTATACTATCCTTAGAAGTATTAACATATTAGTATATTATGTAACCGTGGGAGTTACTATCATTTTTTCATTTTCGGTCCACAAGGGTAGTTATCGAAGTCTAAGCCCAATAATAAAGGAAAGTTTTAAGTCGAAGTCAAAGATATAAGGCCACAAGGTCTCAAGAATCTCAAACGACAAAACATGGAAAGAAATGAACGCGGGCGAAGAGCATGGACAAGGTGGAGTCTGAGTAACTGCCCATGCATTTAGAGGTTATTTCGGCTATCATCTAATGATTTATCTCAAGAGAGAGACGACTTACACAAGAAATTCAAGAGCAAAGAAGTGGGAAGTTGATTAGTGGAGAACAACTGTCTTCATTTCTATAAATGGAGGCCTCCTTCATCCAAGAAGAACACACAACTCAACACAACACATCGTAGACTTAGTTTTTTGTGTAGCTTAGCTTAGCTTAGCATAGCCTAGTTAAGAATGATGTAGATATTTATCTTCCTCTTCTCTCTAAATTTAGTTTGATAATGTTACGTTTCTTTCCATAGAAGTTTGTACATGAGTTTGAAGCATTAATCAAATGGAGGCATTCCTATTTCCTAAGATGTCTTTGAAACTATACTTGATATGGTTGATTTTGTTGCCCGTTAGCGAAGATTTGTGTGGCAGGCTTGCGAGAAAGCATTTCATTTGAGGATGTAATTAGGTCCGTCTGATCTATGCAACAAAGCTTGCAAAGATCACCTGTTCACCATGCTCACGGCCTCATATACTCTTTGAGGGTTGTAACGGTTGTCTCTTTGACCACTTTTCTATGTACACGTTTCTTATTTCTGCCATTATTTGCTTGTATTCAGGTATTTTGTTGCTAGCTATCTTGTTATTGTTGCCGATTTGGTTTGACAGGCTCGCTGTTGAGTTTCTCTTGAGAATTTTGGTCAGCTGCATGCAGCAACGCTAGCAAAGATCACCAGTTCACCACCCTTGCGGCCTCATGTACTCTTTGCTGGTGTCTCTTTGACCACTTTTATGTACTCGTTCGTTTTTCTCCCATTATCTGCTTGTAATCGTTTAGTTACTTTTGCTGTTCATTAGCGTTTCTTGTAGTTTTGCTTGAGTGTTGGAGGTGGAGCAGCATATATCTAGTTATATGTTTTGGGACTTGATTTCCATTTTCTACTCTTTGAAGAAGATAAACGAGCATTTGTACCACTTGAGGAGGTACACACGAGATCCATTTACAGAGATATCTCGGTGTCCTACACTCGCAATGCAATCTGCACTTCAGTTAGCTTTCGGATAAATGTGGCATAAGGAGCGTTTCTATAACTGAGCTATGAGCGGAGTGATTTTTGTAACCGTTAATTATAACTTCCATAGACCATAATAGTCAGTTAGACGGTCACCATAGAGTAGCATAAATTTGGTTAAGAGTAGATGACTAGAAGCTTGTCACCTTCTAATTTTCTTTTTCTACAACTGAGCTATGAGCAGGCAAATGATGATCCGTTTTGCACTGCAGTAGGCTTTAGCTTCTCCTATCAGCGATGTAATAGTATCTGTATCTCAACCATATGCCTATCATCCATGTGACATATTCCTGCTGTTTTAAAACTAGTAAATTGGAAAGAAAGATAAATGATGGTCGTGCATAGGGTTAATTAAGAACGTCTATTCATATGATTTCAAACAGGCTTATAATTCAAATAGCCTTATGTTCTAAGTTAATCTAAGTTGAAATTAGCTCTTTCAATTTGAAAGGTAACTCTTTCAAAGATGATCTTATCGTACACAAAAATAAGACAATCTTATTTAATACTTCTTTGTAAACCTAATGAGTGTCTCAATATTTATTATAATGTGCCATGAACACTCTAGCATAACTTTATTCAGATCAACTCCATATTGAAACAAAGTCTCACCCTAATCAAGTTCTACTTTTGGATTAAAATCATTTAACACCATAATTGCCCAATTTTTCAATTTGTTCAACTAACCAATCTCAAATACATCAAGTTATGGTATACAAGTATTTCTTTTTTCTCATAGGCTAGAGATAAACCATGCAATACTTCTCACTATTAATTTACCATTATATTATTTTTTTCTCTTCAACCTCATATAAAATAAATAAAGAAAAAATATACTTTCTCCGTTTTTTTATACTTGCATCATTAAGGTTAGGCACAAGAATTAAGGAGAGGAGAGAAATAGAGAGAGTGGAAAAAGAGGACCCATTTGATTGAAGAGAGGTAGAGAGAAAGTATTGCCATACAAGGCAATGATACAAGTAATTTGCAACTTACAAAAGAGGGAAATGGTGCAAGTAAAAAAACGGAGGAAGTAATTGAATAAAGACGCTAAAAACAGTATACAAAATGCCTCTTATAGTAATATTTTGAAACTTTTGTCTATGACAAAGTTTAATACGACTTTCCTCCGTTTCTTTTTAACTGTAACGATTTGACATAAAATAGACAGAAAAAATGTCCAATCATTATAGTTAAAAAGAAACGAAGGAAGTATAAAATATCCGTGCAACATATACTCAAACTCGGACACCACATAATTCAATATTCAACCACACACTAATAAAGCAAACGGGACCAAAAAACTAAAGCAAAAATAAATAAAGCAGTGGTTATGAAATATCCTTCATGATTCACTGATTCCTTTTGTCTTCCATCTCACCAACTTCCAAAATCGCAGACATTAATACTCCTAATTTATAAATAACAACAAAATCACCATAACAATTTTCAATTCTTCAACATTCATCTCTCAAATTGGCGCGAAAAATCATGAAAGACGATTGTTCAATCGATCATGGCGAATTTCATGGAGGTTCTCTGTCAGTAAGCTCAACAATCGACGGCGTTAATGGCGGTGTTAGCTTCGATGAGCTATGTTATGTTCCGCCATTTAATTTTGCTATGGTTGATAACGGCATTTTCAGGTCTGGATTTCCTGATATTACTAATATGCCGTTTTTGCAAACCCTAGGTCTTCGATCAGTCATGTAAGATCTTTTTCTTTTGTTTTTGGTTTGATTGTTTGTTTTTTGTTTGTTTTGTTGATTTGATTTTGGTGTGATTTGATAGATGTTTGTGTCCGGAGCCGTATCCGGAGACGATCAAAGAGTTCTTGAAGGATAATGGGATTCATCTATTTCAATTCGGTATTGAAATGTGCAAGGTTTGATATTTTTGAGTTTGTTGAATGTTTTTAAGGTTTTAATTGGTGTAATGAATTGTATATGGAGTGACATTTTAACATTTAAGGTAGTTGTTTGAAGCTGTTAGTGAATTATGTTGTAGCTCAGCGCTTACAAATTATAATGTACACCTTGGAGTACGTATAGTTACGTACTTTTTGAGTACCTTAAGAATCGCATGTGAACTTGTATTCAGAAGTAAGAATAATAAATGCAACACGATTTTAGAAGTTGAGTTTATTTTTTCTTATGTTGTAGTATAGATTTGAAATCATTCAAGCTAGTATTTTCATCTTTGCATTAGGTGGCAAAAAAGAGGGATTTGTTGAATTGTGCACTCTAGTAGTAATTTTGGTTAATGCAAAAGTGATCTACTTTTGCTGATGAATTGCCTTGATTATAGGATCTTTAGACAAGAAAAAGTGTCTCTTAACTTGCTAATTATGGAAATAAAAGAAGAATTATTGTGAAAGGGACACATTTTATGGAATACCTTATTTGAAATGTACGCCAATGGGTTCTTGAATTTAGGCGAAAAAGGTCCTTATGAAAATGAGCTAGTTGGACTCTTTGTTTAAGTACCTCATTAAGTTCTTATAGCTGAATTCACATAGCACTTACTATCTCATTACTAGTTTGCTGCATTTGAAGACGTATATCTGTTCTGTAGCCAAAAATGGAAGTTGCTTAAGGTGGTGGATTGGTGCTTCTTTTTCGAATTACATTCTCGAGCTGACTAACTTCTAGCTCAACACTTATAATGTCACCTTGCATTGAATAGAGCTATGTATTCTCAAAACACATTTTCATTATATTATTCTTTTTCCTCTTGCGGGACCCACAAAAAATTAATGAATAGATAATGAGTTTGTGTCTTGGGAGTACATATCACTATGTACTTTCGGGAGTACCTTATAAATTGTGATTCTAGATAGTGTGAGCTGAGGAGTCACTGACTCACCATTAGTCATTCTACTTCTAATGTGTTGTTTCAACATCAGGATAGCAGAATTCTGATTGATTTTGCATTTTCCAACAGATGGTTCAATAGAAGTTTGTATGGATATGGTGTTTTGATTAGGTAGACCTAAATGAAGCTTATAGGTCTTAAAAGTGGCGAAATGTCAAACAATCTAAAAAGCTTGTTCAATCAACTATAGTCCATTCATTTTTGTGTGCATGTGTGTCTTACTTTCATGTCCAAGATCATAGCTAATTAGAACGAAATCTGCCATTGTATTGATATAGCTTTGATGGTATTTGTTTAATGCGCACCTGAATTCTTCAAACTAAATAAAATACTGCTGAAATTGTGCAAGAGGAATAAGAATCTGTGACCACCTTGTGGACTGTACAAGTTACATCTTTGTTGTGGCAGAACATATTGGAATTAGAGACTCTTACTGATTGTTGTGGCATTTTTTGTTACGTGTCGCTTGCAAGTGGTGCAACCATCTTTTGAATTGCGGGCAGCATCAGTTGGTTCCTTCATAGGAATGTTACAACAATTTTGAGAAGATATAGAGAGAGAAATACTGCTGGCAAACTGATAGCATTTTCAAGATTGGAAGAATTTATGTACTTGTTCTCAGTATCTGCTTATGAATCACTAGAATGAGAACATGTTATGTGATCCTTTCTTATTAAAAATTAATTCCCCTCGATCAATATTCAATTTGTTTGAACTTGATGTGCTGGTGCATTCTTCACAGCAATAACACATTTAGAGATCACTGTTCTATTAGAGGACAGAGGGCCAGAGCCCAGAGGTTAACGTAAGCTGGATGGTCACACCTCACACGTGTGCTGTTACTTACGTGTTACATCGGAAAAATAGGATCTAGGCTGTTCTGTTACAAGTTACTAAAATTTTGCTTAACTTGCAGCATGCGAATATTTACAAATGATAGGTGGTTAGAGAAAGCTAGTGTTGTATCTTTTAGTCGGATTAGCAGATATTACTTGCACAAGCAATGTGACCTAATTTAGTACAACGATTAGTACACTCAATTCCTATCTTGTTTCGTAGTTTCGTGACATGAGCCCAAGTTTGTATTCGAACATGTGAAGCATCAACATAGAACTCCCTTACCTTACAATCTTCTTGGCTGCTCGCAGGAACCTTTTGTTACTATTCCTGAAGATAGGGTACGTGAAGCTCTGAAAGCTGCTCTGGGTATGTGGAAACTTATCAAATCTTCAATGGTCATTCGTGTAACAGTTTAACTCAGACATCTTATATCTTTTTTTGCCACTTTTGTGTTACAGATACAAGAAATCACCCGGTTCTTATACATTGCAAGGGAGGGAAGGTTTGTTTCATTATAATTGTTTCTTGAATTTCAATTCTAAAATGGTGAGCCATATAATCACACCCCCTTAAACAAAGAGGTGCCTGATCATGGGACAGAAATCATAATATTATGATTTATGTTTGTCAGCCGTATTTCCTTGTTTTTCTTCAAATTGTAGCATAGTTTCACCCTATTAGTTATACTCATTATATACCATCTATGTTATGTATGCAGCACCGGACGGGGTGTCTTGTGGGGTGCTTAAGGAAGCTGCAGAAGTGGTGTCTCTCCTCAATCTTTGATGAATACCAGAGGTTTGCCTATGTGAAGTCTAGAATATCAGATCAAAGATTTGTGGAGATGTTTGACATTTCAAGCTTGAAAAACACTGCTATGCAATTTTCGTGCTCTAAGAAGCGGTAACGGGTCAAATATGCTCCATCTTCTTATGACTGGAGGTGACCAGTGAAGTCTCAACAATTGATATGTACAATCAGAGGTTTATACTAGTTGAACTAATACCAGCCTGCTTCAAAATCGGGTGAGATCGAATTCAGTTCAAGCTCGGGTGAGATCGAAGTCAGTTCAAGCTCGAAGCTCATCTCAGTTCGTTAATTTGGAATCATGTGTTAATTGTATTCTTAATATGTGACTAAATCAAATAAATCACATTTTTTGTCAAAAACACTATTGTAAATCTGTCAAATTATACCATGTTTGATGTTTTATGATCAGCATTAGGATCAAATTGTTTTGCTCAATGTGATTTTGGGTTATAACTTCGGGCATGTCCTTGAGAGTGAATCAATGAAAATAAAATTCAGTTCAGAAACGTCTATTTAACTTCAAACAGGTTTATTTTGGTTGCATTAGCTTCTTCAGTTTTCCCTTAATTAGTTTCAATTAAGTTCCGACAAAAAATCAATTCAATCCCGTCCAAAAGATAACCGCTTCATACTTAGGGAAGACCTATTAAACAAATTTTCTCCAATTTTACCAATAGTTGTTTTTGCATCTTATAGCATGTTCACCTCCATTAGTTTCAATTATTGATTACATGCTCAACCTATATAATCAAAACAATTTAATTTTTATACTTTTTCCGTATCAAATTAGTTGCTACACTTTTCAAATAAAGAAATTTCTTATTAGATACTATACTTTTTTATTTGGCTTTTCCTTCTCTCTATGTCTCTCCTGTCATATGGTTTTTACCCTCTATCTCTCTCACATCAAAAAACTGCATTGGAATCCGTAAAAAGAAAAATGTAGCAACTAATTTAATACGGAAGAAGTAACAAATTTTGACTAAGGATCTATCATTATCAAAATGAAAAACAAACAATCACAAATACAATGGTATTTCTAGTTTACATTTCCAAAAAAATTATAAATTAAAAATAGGAGAGCATCAGTAAAATCAAAATTGTCCACAAGGAAAAGATTCAAGTTTTCCATTCGTGTCAAATTTCTGCAATAATAAACCATCATATGCCCCTTTATTTATTATGATATCAACTTCAAAAAATCAAATAAAATCCAAAAACATAAATTAAATTTAACTAAAAATGTAGGCGAGTCAACAATCGAATCGTCAATTGTTAAGAACAACAAGATGACGACTGAAACGATAGCTCGTCTTCGATTTTGCCTTCGTTAAAGAATGATAGAAGATAATTGAAAGTTTATCTTCAATCTGAACATATGAACAAAGGCTCAAATTTAAGAGTTTATACACTACTACGATTTAATGTGTGGTTTATTGAAGAAAAATATGAACGAAATTAGATGAACATTCAATTAAAAAAAATGAATACTGTAAAACAAAATACACTCCATTACTCGTCTCTCAGCTGACTGAGAATATTGTTGAGTTCAAGCTCAGAATTTATAAGAGGAGGCTGAGTTGTTGAAGGGACGAAACGCCTAATTCTAACCCTAGAACGTAGTGCGTCATTTACTACTATGCCCTTATCATTTCCATCATTTGGCGGTAAGGTACTAGCCTAGTAGCCTAGTAGCCTAGTAGCCTAGTAGGCAATGAGTCCAATGACCTCCTCCTTTTGGACTAAAACTTGAAAATTTAAGTTCGATTCGGTTCAATTCAGATAAATTTGTTTCAATTTCGATCAATCTAAATGAATAGTGTCTATGTTCATTTCACCTAAAATAATTTTGTTTGATATTAATTTTTTTATAGATTTCTTCTAATTTCGTATGGTTTGGTTTGAATATGCCTATTTATTTTGAAATATATTGTTTTTACTTAACTTCGGTCCAATTTTGACAAAAAAAATAAGACATTTCAATTTAGGGTGCTCCAGACTCCAAAACAAGTGCGAGTTATGACAACCCTATCTAAAGTCTAGGTATGAACCCAATCCAAGAAAGCATGTTTGGTGCCGTAAAGCCCGCTCTAGTTTAAGGGGTTTTGGGCATTACAAAGCCCGCGGGGTGCATTTCCATTTTTAATAAATAAAACTTATGATGTGGGACCTCGTTGGATTCGACTTGTTGTGCTTTTTTCAATTATTTAATTTTCAAAACGTTTATTGGATGGTATGAACTTAAATATATAATGAAAATAAGAGGATTTGGTCAGGTCTTGCATGAATTTTTCAACTTTAGTTTAGTTTGATCTGATTACAACAATTATAATATATACTTAGTAAATTCCTAAAATAGATGAAAAGAACATAAACTTAAAGTCTAAATTATATGCTAATATACTAGATCATAAAGGTGCTGAAAACATATGTAAAGTGGAGTAGAGTTGTTGAAGTTTAGACTATCTCATACTAACTTCAAAGAAGCTTGAATTTGATTAAATTTATTGGCTTGTTTTTAAACATGCATTAGCTTAAACTTTACATAGTTTCTCAAAATGCGAGAATCACACTCCATTTGAAATAAATATCTCTATTCTATAAGTGAAGAGAAGGGGGACACCAAAAATCAGCATTATTTTTTTTTTAATTCTTAATTAAATGGAATAATTCTCTCTATAACTAACCATTTTTAAACTTTTAAATTTTGAAAAAAGAAATACAAAATATCTTAAACAAATTAATTGTTAGATTTTTTTCAAAATTTTACATGATTCCGCACTCATCGCGTGCATATAGTAGTATATATTAGGGGTATAACATGCTTTGTGAGACTTGTATGAGATTTTAAGGATGTAAACATTGGTGGTGCATGGATATGTATATAATCGCGGGTGCTATGCACATAACTAATTGTTAGTTAATACATGAGTGCCGCTGATGAAAAAAGATAATCCATGTGAATTGACGATAAGGAATTAGCCACTATTTCTCTTTTTTTTTTTAATTTTCCACGAAATAAAAGCATAAAATAACAGTGAGCAGATCAGTTTAGTACGAGATTTTTGATCCAACAACCTATAGATTATGGTATGTGTCATATAAGAAATGCTTATATTTTTGGTGAAACCAAAGGTATCCACCGCCGGTAGCAGTGACTATTCCCTTTGCCACGAAATTTCCACTTAAGGATAATGTATGGCCAAAAATTTGCTTATATTTGCAAATGTCGAGATCAGAACCTCCAACCAATTGTTTACGCGATAAGGTAATTACCATCATGTCAAAATCGATTTGGTTAAAAATTTATATTTTTGGGATGGGCAAAAAGAAGAGATTGAGGTCCATGGCTACATACCTACATGAACCCAATATTTTATCATTCTAATTTCTAGGGTTTCACTTTCCATTTTTTTTGCTAAAAACTCTCCCATAAACCCCATCCTACACACCCCCCTTCCTCTTCTTCTCTAGAACATTCATCAAAGGGTGTCTTCAATCCCACAATTAAACCCACCTCACCATTTTTGTGGGCAATCTCAAGGGCGAATCCTGCTAACAAATAACACCAATTTCAGCACCAAAGGTCTGAACTTTCACTATTTTGTAAGTTTGTTCTTTGTTTATCTTTCTCTTCCGTCTTTCTTATATCACAATATAGGCATTTTAGAATTCCCAATAGGTGAAATAATAGTAAAGATTGCATCTTTTCATTGAGATTGATATCTTTTCTGGGAAATTATTGTTGGGTTTGTGAGAATTTTTTGTTGGGTTTGTGGGAAATCTTTGTTGGGTGTGTTGAAATTGTATGGGGAAATCTGGAGGGAGGAAAAAGAAGGGGGCAGGAAACCAAGCTTCAGCTGGTGAAGCTCATAATGCTAATATTGTTAACAATGGTAACATAGATTTGGATTCAGCTGTGTTTTTGAAAAGAGCCCATGAGCTAAAAGAGGAAGGGAATAAGAGATTTCAGGCTAAGGATTACGTGGGTGCGCTCGAGCAATACGAAAATGCTATTAAGCTCATCCCGAAAATGCACCCGGATAGGGCTGTATTTCATAGCAATAGGGCAGCTTGTATGATGCAAATGAGACCTATTGACTATGACAGTGTCATTTCTGAGTGTACTATGGCGCTCCAGGTTCAACCTCGGTTTGTTAGGGCCCTTCTTCGAAGGGCTCGTGCTTATGAAGCTATAGGAAAGTATGACATGGCTATGGCTGATGTGCAAGTTTTGTTGGGTTCTGATCCTAATCACGGGGATGCTTTAGATATTGCACGAAGGCTTCGAACAGCTCTTGGACCTCGTCAGGAGGCACAACAGGATCTCCAGAGCCGCCCGTCACCTGCTGCTCTTGGGGCTTCCGCTGTTAGAGGTGCACCTATTGCTGGACTTGGGCCGTGTTTGCCTGCTAGGCCTCCTGCAGCTAAGAAAGGTGGTGCTGTGACTAATGGTCCATCTAGTAACAAGAATGAAAAGCCACAGCTAGTTTTTGCGACAGAAAATGGTCCGGATGTCAAAACACAAATGCCTAAAGTTGTTTTGAAACCTGCAAGTGGTTCTTCTAAGCCATATGAGAATTCTTTGAAGAATATGTTAAAGGACCAATCACCTGCATCATCCACTTCTTTGTCTGCTCCTAGATTGCCTCAAGAGCCTATCATTCAGTGGAGGCAATTGAAGCTTGTATATGATCATGATATAAGGCTAGCTCAAATGCCTGTGAATTGCAGCTTCAGAGTTTTGAGGGAGATAGTCGGGAAACGTTTTCCATCATCACAATCTGTTTTGATCAAGTACAAAGATAATGATGGTGATTTGGTGACAATAACTTGTACCAGTGAGCTTAAATTGGCAGAAGAGTTTGTGGACAACCTTGTGCCAAAAGACCCAGAGAGTGATAAGATTGATACTGTTGGAATGTTAAGGTTACATATTGTGGAGGTGAACCCTAAACAAGAACCACCAATACCGGAAGAAGAGGAGAAGCCTGTTGAGAGCGTGGAGATTAAGGGAGATGAGAGTGGCTCGCAAACTTCTCTTGGAGATATTGTAGTAGACTCCGTTGAGATTGAGGCAGAGAAGACAGATGACAAGACATCAATAGAAATCCATAAAGAGAAACCAGAGGCATCAGAAGAAGCAGAGTGCAAGGAGGTTGAGATGGATGATTGGTTGTTTGAGTTTGCTCAGCTCTTTCGTAACAATGTTGGCATTGACCCTGATGCTCATGTTGACCTGCATGAGATTGGAATGGAGCTATGTTCCGAGGCTCTTGAGGAGACCGTCACAAGTGAAGATGCACAACTTCTCTTTGATAAGGCTGCGATGAAGTTTCAGGAGGTTGCGGCATTGGCCTTTTTCAACTGGGGAAATGTTCATATGTGTGCTGCAAGGAAAAAGATACCTGTAGATGAGAATGCTTCTCTTGAAGATAAGGCTGCTCAGCTGCAGAAAGCATATCACTGGGTTAGGGAAAAGTATTCCTTAGCTAAGGAGAAGTATGAGCAAGCACTTTTGATCAAGCCAGACTTCTATGAAGGGTTACTTGCAATGGGCCAGCAGCAATTTGAGATGGCAAAGCTTCACTGGTCTTATGCTCTAGCGAAGAAAGAGGATCTCTCAAGCTGGGATTCATCGGAGACATATGAACTCTTTGACAGTGCAGAAGAGAAGATGAAAGCTGCTACTGAAATGTGGGAAAAGTTGGAGGAGCAGAGAGCCAATGAACTGAAAGACCCAAATACTAGTAAGGTTGAGGAATTGCTTAAGCGAAGAAAGAAAGCAGGAAATGAGGGTGAATCCTCAGGTAAGGTCCCTGGTGAGCCTACTCCGGAGGAGTTGGCTGAGCAAGCAGCTGTAATGAGATCACAAATTCATCTCTTCTGGGGTAACATGCTATTTGAGCGGTCTCAAATTGAATTTAGATTGGGAGTTGCCGATTGGAAAAAGAATCTCGATGCTGCTGTTGAACGCTTTAAATTAGCAGGAGCGTCAGAAGTTGATATCTCTACCGTTACAAGCAATCATTGCTCTAATGGAGATCCTGCTGGAGGAGAGGAGAAGAAGACTGATAATGTAACACAACTTGTGTCTGCTGAAGCAGGTGTTAAAGCTGAAGCAACATGATCTAAATTGATAAATTCAGGAGCTTGCCTGTTTTTCACTCACATCAGAATTAGTTACTTACTAGTGTGGAATCAGAACCTGGGTGTCCTAGTGATTATTGTGCAAGGTAAAGAAAGGGTAGATTTCACCCCTTCCAAATGGAATAAGCCAGGCTGGAATATTGGTGGCCGAGTACTCAGAGCAAGATTATATGGCTGTTGATGATTTTAGGATAACCTGTGCATTCAAATGCTTATGTTACACTAATGTAGCATTTTTGTCCTCTCATATTCTGGCACCTTTGATTGATAAGATTTTTTTTCATCTGTTTGGCTTGCTTAAAGTTACTATGAATTCTTTAGTGCCAAACTTTTCTTATTTGTAATGTCTGGTTTTGTTGTGATAGATTTTTTTTTCATCTGTTTGGCTTGCTCAAACTTAATATTGAATTATTGAGTGCCAAACTTTTTATATTTGTAATGTTCGGTTTTTATAATTTTGTATTTTTTTTTCCACATGTATGGCTTAACTTAAATTTAATATTATACTCTTGAGCGCCAAAATTTTCATATTTGTAATGTCTGGTTTATGCTTGATAGTTTTTTTTCTTCGTCTGTTTGGCAAGCTACAACTTCATATTGAATTCTTGAGTGCCAAAGTTTTCGTATAATGTGATGTCTGGTTTTATATTTCAGTATTGTTTCTCAGGTCATTGATGGTGCATAATTTCACTCGCTAACTTGATTTGCGTACATGGTTCAATGCAGTCTCTTAAGTTTCTTGCAACCTTTCTTCTCATAATCTTATTGTTGCTTGTTTTGATTTCTCTTAAATGGGGTTATAGAAAATCTAGGAATTACAACACGTGAGAAGTCTGAAGTGATGCGGATTGTTGTATCTATGCCAACGAACGAAATGTTGCATTTTGTGTGGATGTTTTGATTGAGTTTATCGATAGCAGTGTCAAGCTTCAGTAAAATCAAGTTCGGCTGACTGTCTGAAAGGTTTTTTAATGCAGTTGCAGATTGAATCGTTAGCCATCTGTATATCTCTCTATCCTGGTTATGTATGTGTTATTGATCAAGTTCTCCTGACAGGCTGAGATATTTTGCAATGCAGGTTAAGTTATTAACTAATTTTTCATCTTTCTATTCTGGTTGACTAACGTGTTTTTCAGATTCATTTCCATTATTGTTCATCAATGGCTAGTATAGTCTAAAGCTGATATCTTTAAGTGTTGGAGTGGCATACAAATACCTGCTCTCAGTTGAACACAGAATGTGGACAGTTGTTCGTCATGCCGTGTATGCATCAAGGTTATTAAAAGGACTCTCACAGACCTTGAAGCTCTTGTGCTTCAAGCCTTCAAGTCTGTGTAAGCTTGAAGACGGCCAGCGCTGAAGAACAATGGAATGTTAGTGAACATAATATCTCCGCCTCTCCGGTATCTTCATCACCTAATGGCCTTGGTTAGCTTTAATCAGCTAAAGCTGTGGAAGTTGCGGAGGCCTTCAAAGCTTGTTCTTTAGTTGCATATACAGAGGGCTGTCGAAGTTCATTCGACTCACTTTTCTGGAGACGAGGTAAATTTTATATATCTGGTTTTACAACTTAGTTGCAATGAACTTTTTATTCTATTGTGACTCGGTGCTTGTCTTGCGAAGTTTGATAATCTAGTCCCCGAGAGTGACCCTGTATGACTCCATCCCTAAAGCTAATTTAACATTTCTTGAGGTCATGGCGACTGGAGGCGGGCCTACTTGTTGTAAGTGAGCTAAACTTTAAGGCATACAGTGGCATTTCCATAATAAAAGGCTTCACTTTTCTATTGAAGGGAAAAAAGATGTAAATGGTAGAAAATTTTTGGACTCATCATCCAACTTCTTTGTATCTGTGTCATATACAATAACTACATATATACAGTATGCATCATATCTCATACAATATTCTCTTATATTTACGAATTTTACCGCAAGGCCCTATATTTACGCGAGTCCCAACTATTAAGTAGAAAGTAGAGAAAAAAGTAGTAATTTCTCTGGAGATAGAGCGAGAAGAAGTTGAGAGAAAAAACTCAAAAAGTGTTTGGGTGCGTGTGAGTCCCAACTGTAAAGTAAAAAGTAGAGAAAAACATCTATCAAAGTCGTAAGCTAACTTGGTTTTCGAACATCACAAAATGGTTTACGTTAGATCTAGGACGGAAGGTATATCTAGTCCTCTCTACCTACTAGAGTACTGTCATGTTTCTTAGCTGATATTTTCTTGTACTTCTATATTCTTTCTTGTCTGCTGAGTATTGCTAAACAGTTCAGTTAGCTTCACAATTAGTCAAGGACTAAAGTAATTTCTGGAATAATTGTACTTTTATGTCAAGTATTTGTTTAATTCGATCATGGAATTTGTTTCCTTCATTCCAATATGTTTTTTTTGACAGTAGAAAGACCAACCGAGTTTGGAACTTTACACAATTGGACTAAATTCCACTTCTGCTTTCCCATCTATCACGTCATCTATGTTCTGTCTTAAATGCATTTTGGAAGCATTTTTCTTTCTTAAGTGGCTAATTAGGTAGTAACTGGACCACCTAAGATACCCTTGCTAGTTTGAAAGGTAATTAGTATAGAATTGATGCCATAGATCTTATTATCTTCCAATAATAGGAGACAGAAAAGGACTAACCGGATTGCTGAGCGTATCTAATTAAATTAATTTGTTATAACGGATTTGCTGATTCTTTCGTTCGCTTACTCCTTTTGTTAGTAGGCTATGTCATTCGGGCTTAGGTGCCTTAGGTACTCGTGTCGGACTCAGGTATGTCAACGTGCCTCGGTTATTTTGTGAAAGGTTCCTTGTTTTTGGTCCAAATTTATGTGTCGTGTGTCCTTAATATCTCTCTCTTTCTCTTTCTTCTTGTATGTATCTTTTTTTCTTATTCTATGTTTCGACCCTTACATATCATTGCATTTCATAACTTCTAATCTTATGTCGAGAAGAGGAAGAGGAGGATGGATTTGTTTAAACACCCGACCTAGGAACTCGAGCTTGAGGAACATTGCATTATCTGCTATGTTTTGATCTAGCATCAAAGTTACCAAATTCCTCAGAAGAATGCACCACCTACCTTTAACATGAATAATTGTCAGGAACAGCTAATTGTGCAACTAATAAATTGCAACTTGATTGGTGTCTTATTCTGATGTCCATAATATCAGATCTTTGAATTATAATTCTAGTAAACATAGATATGTAGGAATATAACAAACTTCTAGATTACCAGTGTCTGCCTTGCATATAACATAGCATATGATTCTTTCTTTTTGCAGTAGTAAAGTAGCATATTGGACTTCTTTATAGCCACCTAGAGCATATGAAGTTTATTTTATAATTACATATTTATTCATTGTTGATTGTTTGTTTGGTCTTTATACCAAAGCCAATCTTTATAATGGATTTTGATGATTACATACTTTACAAGTTGATTACAATGTAAGGAGAAATAGTATGGTTTGTTTGGTCCATTTTAGTACCTTAAGTCTCTATAATCTATTTATTTACTGGGCCATTCCACCATTTATATGGATGGAGATTGGTGGTTGAATGTTTATTGCTATTTTTAATAGTGGACCAAAACATTACTTATTATGAATAAGATAGTGTCTCTCTTATTGCAAGAATATGACTTCGTTGAATTCCCTTTATTGAAACTATTGGAACTTATTAGCCATTACTCGAACTTATCTATTCTTATCGAACATGCTGGCCCTTGTCTTACTGAATTGAACGTGGGAAGCCCTTATATTAACTTATTCACCCTTATTGGAACTTGGCTTCAGAATAAAGCCTAAGGCTATTACATAAGTAACGTAATCCAGAATTTTTGTATCGTGTATAAATTGGTGGTTGAATAACTAAGCCTGAATAAGATGGCCTGTGTATGTGAATTGTGTATGTCCGACCTTCCTTACGTCCTTCGTATATGACACTTACCTGGGAGCCTTGAGACGTTAGAATCACGTTTGATGTTGACATGTTGTGGTTGCTAACTAGCTTAGCCGATAAAGTAATGTGGGGTGTGTTATGGACGTGGAATCAAATCATGTTTACATCGCTGCTAATGTATTTTCCTTACGTTGATTAGAATTAGGTGGAGATTGTGTCTTCTATAGTTTAGTCCTTTGTAATGTTAATGTGGGGCTCTCAACCTCTAGTTGGTCAAGAATGACATTGCTGCTATACAGATATTGCCAATTTGGATGTAGATCATTTTCTTTTCTTATGTAAATTATTGCCATGAAAAGTTGCATTATTTTGTAGAAAATGGCAATGCAGGTTCCCAGATTTATAAATCCTGCCTAAACTTGGGTGTACTCTCTTTAATGATGTAGGTTCCCAGCTGTTTGTATGGTCTAAGTTATTAAATAATATCTCCCATTCATTATTATTTGCAACATTTTGACTTAAGCATATTTTGTTAGATTCGTCTCAATATGTATTTGAGAACTTTTTTTTTATAATTTTGATTTATCAATTCAGAAATATTAAGCCTCATAGTCATAGTGTTGCATTGACAAACATAAAAAGTCAAGTGTTGCAATTAATAAAAGAACCAAGGGAGTAGTTGTGAAAAAAAATCTCCTACTACCTAATTTCCTGTCTGCAAAGTAGAATTTTTTTCTGTCGAGAACTTTCTACACATATAGTAGTAACTAGTAAGTAATATTTTTCAATGGAAAATAAGTCAAGTTCTGACTTTAGAGCATTTAGAGTGACTAAGTACTCTGCCTGGACTTGGTGACACTAGTTGAACTTGAACATGTTTGAACACTTTGCATACTTGAAAACAAGAAAAATAAAATAAAAGTGTACCTATGTGCTATGTTCCTAGTAGGACATGACTAGAAATACAAGGTACTCGATCCGTACCTAAGCCGCTCTCTTCCTGTTCTACTTTTCACTTATACGAGGAAAAATAAGTTTAGATTAGTAAAATTTAGGAGCAATCATTTGCGTCAAGTTGTGGGCCATTATTCATTTCGTTTCACTATTACGACAAGTTTAGATTTTCGAATTTCTGGTGAAGTGACCAGATATTGACCCTTCTATAGTAATGTAAGAATTTGACAATTGAAGGGTTTTTGACCGTTATATGGCCTATTAGTCAAGTATTGAGGAAGTAGATAGTAACTCAACAAGTTTCCTAAATTGAATTTAAGACAATATTTATATACATATTCATATTTTTCTTATTCCAAAGAAAAGGATGCCCTCCTAACTGTTGTTTTCAATAACATCTAGCAACGGAGAGAGTATAATTTAAAGAATCTACTTGGCTAAATGACCAGGTTTGATATTTACATATTTTTTCTACTGTAGGACTGTGAAGAAAGCATCTGTTACAACTTGGGAGGATTTTCTTTGCTCATTGCTGAGGAAATAAGGATTGGAGTACCAGAAACTCCCAGATATCACATCAAAAATTGGTAAGGGAATCATTCTTCCTGCATTTTTGTTTGTTTGTTCTTTTTTTGGAAAATTAATCTAAAAACTTTAAAATACTAGCTTCCAGCTCATTTCCTGTAGATAAGTGTAGTACAACCTCAGCAGAACAATCAAATGCAACTTTAAGATGTCACTTTCTTAGGTAAGGTAAGGCCATGTTACTCGGATGCAGGTACATGTCCTAGTGTCGACTAGTCTATTTTACGAAAAATTTCTTTAATTTTGACCCATATAAAATGTCGAAGCATCAATACTCATGTTCAAGTGTCAATGATCCATACGGCTCCTAGAGGTAAACTGAAGAGTCCGAGTAACATAGAGGTAAAGTAAGAAAACTAGGAGAATATAAAAGATAACATTTATATTCATCATTGAAACACAATCAACTTTTTTGGTCACTTTTTACAACAAACAAACACAAACACACAAACATTGAGAATCTTTTAATGCTAAATAGAAAAACTGATAATGCCCAACAAATTCTATAACAGGTTAAACTTGACCCTTTTGATACCCCTATTATTATATATTAGGTAAACACATAACTTGATTAGGAAAGGATTGATTAACGACTAATTGGTATATTAAGCAGTTGCTATAGGACCCATATTCACTGTGCTCTCTACTGCCTTCAAGGCCTCAAATCTAGGCTCCTTCTCTTGGAACTTAAGCCCTGCATAGAGTTTCATGTAGTCCTCAAACACAAACTTCGGATACGCCGAACACTTCTCCTCTTGTTTCTCCATCAGTTCAGGAGCCGGGTAGATCACCGCATCGCTGCCTGGGTTGTAGAATGAGGCTATTGACATCCTATTCCCATCTGTCTGTGCTATTACCCGGTGCATCACACTCTTGTACTTTCCATTAGTAATAACCTATAGTAAGAAATTAGGATTACACATTTTAGTTAAAACACTAGTATGAAGATAATAATAGTAAATATGAATCGACTATATATGTAGAGCCGTTAATCTTTGATAGAACATGACAGCACGACTAACATTTGAGGTGACGTGAATGAGAGAAATCCAAACTTGACGTGACTTGAACACAAAAAGATAAAAAACCAAAGTTGACTGAATTGGACTTGTTTACGCGTTTATCATCTATATGTATTTGGTAAATGACTAAATGTTGTGGACAATACGAAATTTGCCTAAAAGGAAATATGAATTCACCTAAATTCTTTAGTCATGTCTATTAATATATGTGTTACATGGACTCGAAAATAAACATGAACATGGTTACTTGGTTAGGTATTTAGGTGTCACCCCGACCATTTATCGGATCGTTTGGCTTAATTTATAGTATAAATATCTATAATTTGGTTGAACATGTATAGAATAGATGTTACCTCAAGTTGGTCACCCAAGTTGATGACAATGGAGTGTTTCATAGGCGGAACATCAACCCATTGGCCATCTTTCAGGAGCTGCAATCCACTGACTTTGTCATCTTGGAAGAGGAGGATGATGCCGCCGGCGTCAGTGTGGGCTCGAAGGCCCTTGATCAGGTTTGGTTTAGGACATGGTGGGTAGTTGCTAACCTTAGTGCCAAAAGTGGGTCCATGTCCATTGGCTCCATAAAAGGCCTTCTTTAGGTAACCTTTCTCTAGACCAAGGTTCTCACAGAGCAAGTCTAGGAGCTGTTCTGCTAGCTTCTCTATTTCTCCTGCAAATTCCTTCATCACCTTCCTAGAAACATCCATAAATTATGCAAGTAGCATAAAATTGTATATTAGTCGATGATAAACAAGTTGAAAATTCGCCATAATGTTAGTAAGAACTTTATTAAGGTTCCGAGAGGTTCAGATATACGCGACCTTATTCATAATGAATGTAAACTAGTAGAGAGACAGTTTTCGTAAGGGAAATTACCTATATTCATCGTCGAGATCAGGGACCTCGGCGATGTTGGAGGTAGGACGGTGGCGGAGGTAGAAGGTGCTTTCCCAATCTATGTCATTAATCTCAGATTGAGCATTTTCTAGGCCTTTAAGTGCTACCATCTCCTTAAACTTTTGCTCCATGCACTTCTTGTAGTGCTCTTTTGTCATCCTTTCTACAGTGTCCAATAGTTCAGTGGATATAGGATGGTTCACCACCTAAACATTAAAAAACATAAACACACTAAATTAGACAAACAAGTCCAAACTAATAATAAAACATACTAGTGTATGTAGTAATGTTTATATTTTTCGAGCTCGAAATACCTCGAAAAAACCCCAATTTTCGCAAGCATCCTTGATTTTCTCCATTGTGCCATTCCTCTCATCACCATTAAGCTTCTCCATGTTAACAATTGGAAAAGTATCCATTTTCAACCTTTTTTTTGTGGTCTTTTGTTTTTCTCACTCTTTAGTTGGTCAATATAAATGATTTCTTAGTGTATAATGTTTGTGAAGCTTTAGGGTCTATTTATAGGCAATATATTGAATGTGGGGTTGTATGATAAATCTCAAAACTTTATGGAGAAACCTGCGAGAAACTCTTTATTTTGGGAAAAAAAATAACCTTGATATTATTATGTACACGTGGAGCCTGAATGTGAACCTATCAAGCTGGGCCACATCACACCATTAAAATGACCAATGGCTGCCCTTGACCATAATGTGGGTGTATGTTTACACTTGTTAGACCATCTCTCTTTTAAGTGGGGGTGGGCCCATTTCCAAGTGTTGAACAGCCCAAAATCAACAAGTGAGAAGACATCTCACCTCTTTTTCTTTTTTTTTGGGGGTTTGCCGTTTTGGGTGGGGCCCAAATCATCTTACTTTTAGTTTTTACCATGCATTATGCTACTCGAACTCTTCATTTTATCTTAAGGGTGGCATGAATAAGCTGGAATTAAATTGAATTGAAAGTAAATCGAAAAATATGGGATAATTTAAAACTTACCACCTTAACTTTTCAAGTTTTTTAAAATTACCACCTTTAATTTTTTTTCTTCAAAATTACCACCTAACATTTCCATTTTTCTTAAAAATTCCCACCTCTAGACGATTTTTGGTAAAATTTGTTCATCAAATTTTAAAATTTGAAAGAAAACTGCAAAGAGTAAGTGATAATTTCAAGAAAAAATGCTAATACTGTAATAAAACAATGCATATGCAAGACTAATTTAATGATTTGGTTAACAAATTTCAACAAAAATTGTCTAGAGGTGGGAACTTTTAAGAAAAATGGAAATGTTAGGTGGTAATTTTGAAGAAAAAAAATTAAAGGTGGTAATTTTGAAAAACTTGAAAAGTTAAGGTGGTAAGTTTTAAATAATCCAAAAATATGAGAGTAAAAGTATTGTTGTGAACTGAATTGAATTTAAAATAAATGAACTGAACTGAAAAGAACGGACCCCAAGTACCCGAGTAGGATTCTCGCACTCAGACATGGATATGAAACTTGGAACTTCATTTTAAAACAAAATCAAGAATTCTGTTTAAAATAAATGAGCCAACACTTGAACACGTATGCATGTCCGACATCGGCGTCTGAGTCAGAGTAACATGAACCATGCGCCAAACTTTTGCTTTTCTTTTTCATGGTTTAATGATTAGTTTTTCAAAAAAAAAAAATCAAGGTAAAACTTGAGTTTGTCTTAATTGGTGTAATTAAAGTTGAAGAATCATGATTTCTTGCTATTTAATTTTTGTAGTGTTTGTACTTTCTGAAGTTGCTCGTGCATGATCTCATGTCTCATCTTTGCTATAGTGAAGAGGCTTAAACATATATAACGACTTCGTCCAAATGTGTGGCTATTGTCCAGGATTTTTTTAATTGTAAAGAGAATTTGTGAATCAATTATAGGAAGAAGAGAGTGTATTGTTTGTACTTCTAGATAGCAAAATCTTATGTGTGTATATTTTCGACAATACCCTGCCCCGTGGGGCTTGATTTTTTCCCAGTTTTTCAGACCAGACTATTTTACTTTAGCCATGTTCAAATTCAATCAAATTCAGTTTAGATTTATTTTTATGAAAATAATAGTATACGTTTTCAAATCATAACTTACTTTTGAAAGTTGTTCGGGGTTCAACTTTTGTACAACAATTGTGGGTCCGAGCTTGTTAGGCAAGTAGGATGAAAATTGAAATTTACTTTTTACAAAGACCACAAAATAACATTTTCGGCTATATGGTTCTTTCTATTTAGGGTATTCTTCTTTGTTTTTAGGGGAAAAAATGAAAACTTTTGGATTAAGATTTAATGAAGTTGTTATGTTTGGTGTATGGGTGATTACTTTTTACCCTAGTATTGTTATGGAGGGATTGATAAGATAAATTGAAGAAAAAAGTAATGAAAAAGTAAGAAAAGACTTGTAAAACTACTAAGAACCTTATTTTTGGAGGAGTATTAAGTTAAGACTTTTGCTACATCTTATGGCGTATACTTAATTGCTTCCTAGCTCATTTCAATATCTTGGTTATCACTATCTGAATTTTACTAATTTGTCTTCGTATCAATTGGACAGCAACTCATTTTAATTTCTTAGAATTGGTTTTAGAAACTTTTTCTATTGTACTCGTTTCATATACATGTTTCTTATGCTTTTCGGTACGTCTCTCCTTTCAACATGTTTTTAAATTTCTTATGTTTAGGATCCTCTATTTTCTTACAATTAGAATGGTAGTAAGGGATTTGTACAGTTAATCGATTTCTAGGTAGATTTACGTCAATATTGAGGGTGAGAAACAATGAAAGTTAGACTATGTTCAGTTCACCGGCCTGCAAATAATAATATTAAATGAAAATAATTTTATTTCAACAAAAAAAAAGTTCAATTCACTATAGTAAAAAGTATTAGTCTGTAAAAACCAGTAAACTACATAGGTGATGGCAAAAAAAAATAGTTTTGACCGTATAACTAATTTTCGTTTAGTCTAATTCAACTAGGGTGAACAAAGCCTAAGTAAAGTAGCAACAACAAGGGTAAATTGATTACCAAATACTCTTGGACTAATCTTTTATGTGTACATTTTCCATGGTTTTCAACTATGGAAGATAAATAGCCTAGGTTAATGCTGGCTAGATATTTGCCTAATTATGTTGTGGCCTAATTTTTCTATCAAGCAAATTCATTGAATAAAGGAATGTGTGTTAGTTAGTGATTTGGAGTAGTATTTGTTTTAGAATTTTTACATATTTCCTTGTTTCGCAATACTCGCAACTTTAGCATAGTAACCACTATTTATCTACTAATCTTATGTTATATTTTTTCACAAATTTGTAAGAAAAAATATAGTCAAGTGGGATCTTATTTGATTTGTCTTAATGCATTTTATTATAATATCAACTTTTTATGATTTTTACTTATCAATAATTAGAATTATTAAGGTTCAAAGTATTACATTGGATAATGTGCAAATAAGAAACGTTGCGAGTATTGCGAAACGGAGGAAGTATTAGTTATTGATGAAATGAAAAATACATAACATCTGAAAGCTAAAAAACTATGGTTTACTTGCAAAACCACAGGCGTTATATGGTTACCAAAAACCAGGTAAATCCTATGTGCTTCCGACTTGACAGAAAATTTTACCTACCACCAAATTATGATCAAAATTTTACCCAGTCTTGTTAGGCTACTCGTTCTCATTTTCATTCTTACAGTAATTACTTTTCTAACTTCAAATAAGACTTGTTAGTAATTGAGATACATTCTTCTCGGTTTCGCTATATGACAACGTGCGTACCAATTAAATAAGCTAATATTTAGTCGAAAATTTGCTTTCATTGGTTTCTTTTTGATATCCAAGTCCTCTTTTAACTTCCTGATAAAATCGAGAAAAACGTATAAACATAATTTTTTTGGGAAAAGATACGAACTTCTACTTATGTGTTAAATGATAAAGCTGAGCTATTTGCTCTTTATAATATGAATTTTACTGTTACTTGTGCCAAATTACTAAGTGATGATTTTGCATTTAGATAGTTTTTTAGATCTTTTTTATATGTAGATGTACTTATTTCATATTGGTATCGTAAAAATTACAAAATTTTATAAATTGTTCACTGATGTGTTTATGTTTTTTTTTTCCTTCAAATTATTTGTAAAAGTACTTTTTCCACTTTGTCCTAATAATTTTGCATATCTATTGATTGTAAATCTAGATGCAAGCTAGTTGAAACAAGATAATCTATTTGCTTAATGTGCCATTTGTTACCTATTTTGATGCTAGAGATGTTGCAACTTGTGATTAAAATTCGTTGTTGTAGGATATCTTGCATATGGCGCTGTAGTCAAGATATAATGCGAGTACTCCTCTCCGATCTATTTTGCTTCCTTATTAAGAAAAGTTGTACTTCCCTCAGCCTATAAAACCTATATGCTATGGTTTCTGCCCATGGCCATTCTGATAACTTACGTAGAACATTGTAGATACAAGACCATACATCTTACGATTGATTTATGCCCTTATGCGATTTTTACGTACATCCGAGTATATCTAAAACAAGGCATATGCTATGTCATAACTCTTATGGCAGAGCTAGTAAACTAGGATGAGCCTTCCTCAATCTTCCTATAATAAGTAAATGTTCAGAGAATTGATGAACGTGGTAGCTTATTGATCACTCCCTATCAACCAAGTGCATAACTTCCCTGAACTTTCATCAACATAGTATACGATTCTGACAATGCTATTAAGATAATGGATCTACTGTTTAAACTCTTTTCTGAACATAAAGCTAATAAAAGGATATTTCCTTGAACTTCAAGCACTCCTTTTTTTGTACAGTAATTTTATTTTTTGGGGGGTAGCTTTTGTAGTGCTAGACCAATCAATTGTTGTCATTGCAATTGACTCAAATCCTAGAACTCATATCAGTCAATGATAGATATTGTTTAGATGTGTAAGAAATCATCACTAGTTGATTCTCTCAAGAACTCTCAAGAAAACTTAATACCTATGTCTGTTTGTGCTCCTTTTGTTCGGAATTCATTGCTACTCCCTTCGTCCCACAATGTTCTTCCCACTTCTTGAATATATGTGAGGTATATAATGAAGTGAGAAGAACATTATGGGACAGAAGGAGTATAATTTTATTTCTTTTGTTTATTCTGATTTAACAGACCATGATAGAATGATGAAACGTGACATGTTTATGGAAATGTGAAATCAGCAAGAAAATTGAAAACTATTGATTTTCATGACAATTGGTAGCAAAATTTGCAATATCTTTTAGGAATTGTCAACCTGCTGTTAGAAAGAAACGATTTGCAATCGATCTTGGTATCCTGCTACTTGCTTATTGCCAGTAGCCTAAACAGTGACTGACTTTCTTGGTGTTCGTGAATGTCGTTTGTTAACAGAATTATTGTGGTACTATTAATTAGAGCATCATTAATGGTATTCTCAAACAATTCTCAATTGCATTGAGATTTGTTTGAGAATAAAATGAGCTCTTAATGGGGTGGGGGGAAAATCTCAAGAATTGAGATTTTGGCCAAATTCTCGCTCAACCGAGATTTCTCAAAGAAATCTCAGTTGGAGAAAGGGGCCCATTCAGTGCAAAGCTACACAGCAAAACGCAAGGAGAGGAAGAGAGATTCATGCGTTTAACCCCAAAAAAAAAAAATTAAAGGGAGCCAGCTGGGTCTGACGCGCGTCAGTCCAGCTGGCACCCTGTGATTGGACCGATTATTTTGTGGAGGTAAAACTTCCACGCCTTATATCTTGTAAACGAAAAATCAAAAAAAAAAAATAATATCAAAATTCATGATTTTTCATTCTCTATAAATAGACACCCATATTCATATATTTTGAACACCATCCAAAAACTCCTACTTAATTGTGATTTTCCATACATTAGCTAAATTAATTATCTTTTGAGTTTTCTTCTCTTTAAAATTCCTACTAAAAAATTCAAAACCATTATTATGGAATCTGGAAATCCTAATCATCCTACTAATCCCAAGCCTAAGCGTAGAAGTAGGAAAAATAGCTCTCAAAATCCACAAGGTGTTTCTCAAAATTATCCTCAAAACCCACAATATTTTCCACAAAATCAACAAAATATGGGAATCAATCAACCAAACTATCCTCAAGTTTTCCCACAAATTACTCCACAAAATCCAATGAATTCTGCACCTAATTACCCTCAAAATTGGCCTCAAAACTCTCAAAGTTATCCCCAGAACTGGCCGCAAAACTCCCTAAATTATCCTCAAAATTATACAATGTCTCAAAGCTATTCCCATCCTTCACAAAATTACTCCTTCTCTCGAATGGAGTCTGGTGTTAATTACCACTATGATCGATCTCCAACTCCTGGGGGCGGTTCTACTCCTGGGGGCGGTTCTACTCCTGGTGGGGGTTCGAGCACCAACCAAAACGAGGTTGACGTGGAGGATGAAGATGAGCCCGAGGAGGAGGAGGAAGAGGAGGAGTATGAGGAGGAGGAGTTTCAAGTTCAGCAAACGCAACAAACCTTCACACAGCTCCTGCAACAACAACCTGGGCTCGACACACATCCTACACAAACATCTAATGAAGGTCACGGGGCCAAAAATTGGTCTATGCTGGAGAATGAAGCCCTAGTTTCGGCGTACATGAACACTTCATGTGACAGTATAACCGGAACCTATCAGTCGGGCAAAGAATTCTGGAATAAGGTGATAGCAAAGTACGAGGAAATCAGGTTGGCCAACCCAAGCAAAATTCCACAAAGAACTCTAAAATCGATACACAGTCGTTGGATGAGGCTAAGTGAACAAATAATGAAGTGGGTTGGTTGCTACGACGAAGCCACTCGTAGGGCGACTAGTGGGCAGAGCAAAGATGGAATCCTTCGGGAGGCTTACCTCATCTATGAGAACAAGTGGGGAAGACATTTTTGTCTGAGCAATGTTGGAAACAACTTATTGAATTTCCTAAGTGGCAAGAAAATGTGGCCATGTCCATCAACCAACCTCGAGGACGACCGAGAAATGTGGTTCCCCAGGACAGTGGAAGCAGTGGAAAGAGATCCAGGGAAGAATTTGAAGGTAATGATACACCAACAAGTAATGTACGTCCTGACGGTTCGAAGAAGGCAAAAGCCTTGGCAAGAGGTAAAGGAAAGACGAGAGCTGATGAAGCATTTGAAGCTTTTAATGATTTTGGAGAAAAACTCAAGCTTCACACTGATAACAGAGAAGCTTTCATGGAGATTGAAAAGGAGAAATTGCGGTTGAAAAGGGAGAAAGAAGCTCGCAAGGCGAAGCAGGTGGCAAGGGAGGAGTACACCAACAATTGGAACATTCTTTGTGATTTAAGAGGCAACCATGATCGATTGCCCTTTGAACAAAAAATGTATGAGGACTTGATGAAATATTTCGATAATCACCCAGGATTTAATTAATCTACTATTTCAATATTTTATGTAATGCTATAATTATGTAACTCTATTATTATGTAATGCTATTTCAATATTTTATTCATACATGTCTTCTTTTACATTATTTCTTTTGCAAGTATATTTGTTCTACAAAAATAATTGTGACAATAGCATCCAAGCAACATCACTCAGCTTTTGCAAAAAGTGATTGTGACAAGAGCATCCAATGGTCACATGTTTATATAATAGAGTGTGTAGTGGACCATGCTATAGGGATCCAATGCAAATGACAAAGCAACCATCATTTTTCAGATGTTGAGGGGCAGTATTTATATAATAGAGTAGTAGACCATATGATACAAAAGTGATATACCATCCAATTGTCTTTGTCACTCAGCTTTTCAAAAGTTGTGGTGGAGAGCCAATTGTCTTTGTTACTCATGTGAGTATTGGAGAATCCAATGTTAATGTGGAACCAACTCTATATAACAATACTTGTGCATTGGTATCTTACTACACTTTCCACTAATAACTTTACTGAATTCTGAAATTCCTCCTCCACTTATCCAATTTCTCTACTAACCCCTTCAACATGCCTATAAGTTCCACATCAAGTTCATCTTCTGATTCTGAAGAGGAAAGGAGAGCCAATGAAGATCGGGAAATTGAGGAAATGATTGACACTGCAATAAGTGTTCATCTTCCTAACCTCATGGCCGCAGTCGCTCCTAGACCAAGGCCGGGTGGAAGAAACCCACGTTGTAATAGGGATCGGGAAGCCGGGCATGTCCGCTTGTTCAATGACTACTTTGCAGAACAGCCAGTGTACAACGATAGTCTGTTCCGTCGACGATTCCGAATGCGTAGGGATGTTTTCCTCCGTATAATGAATGCTGTTGTGGCCAATGATGCTTGGTTTCAACAAAAACGGGATGCCGCGGGGAAGTTAGGGTTATCTCCTCTACAGAAGTGTACGGCGGCGATACGGATGTTAGCGTATGGCTTAGCAGCCGATGCTGTTGATGAATATGTACGCATAAGTGAAAGTACAGCAAGAGAAGCCCTACACCATTTCACGTGGGGCGTCATCACTCAATTTGGGGATCAGTACATGAGGCGACCAACTTCTAATGATGTTGCAAGGCTACTCCAAATTGGGGAGGACCGTGGATTTCCAGGCATGATTGGTAGCATCGACTGTATGCATTGGGAGTGGAAAAATTGTCCCATGGCTTGGAAAGGGCAATTTCAAGGCAAGGATGGGAATACCACACTTATCCTAGAAGCCGTTGCGGATTGTGACCTTTGGATTTGGCATTCTTTCTTCGGAATTGCTGGTTCATGCAACGATTTGAATGTCCTACATCGTTCCCCTGTTTTTGACGATGTTTTAGAAGGTCGTGCACCGCCCGTTAATTTCTCTGTTAATGGCCATCAATATAACAAGGGATATTACCTTACGGATGGTATTTATCCAAAATGGTCAACTTTCGTCAAATCTATACCAAGTCCCCAAACTCCGAAAGACAGGTTGTTTGCTCAACATCAAGAAGCTGTGCGGAAGGACGTAGAGCGAGCATTCGGAGTCCTACAAGCTCGATTTGCAATAATTCGGCAACCGTCCCTTGCTTGGGACATGAACATACTTCATAACATTATGATGTGCTGTATCATAATGCACAACATGATTGTTGAAGATGAAAGGCACTCGTATGCGAGCTACGCTGATACCTCATAATTTATTGCGGATCGACCTCGACGAAGACCTCGGCGCGCAGCAGTGCTTACCAACGAAGAGCCATTCGTGTACCATACCAATCGAATCGTGGATATTAACATCTACTTACAAAACACACAAAATGTTCAAGATCAACACACTCATTTGCAACTAAAAAAGGATCTAGTGGAACACATATGGCAAAAGTTTGGTGGTAATCGACACTGATCTACTAGTTAATTAAATGTTTAGTAATATTTATCTATTATGTGTGTCATCTACTTAAGTGATCATGTACTCTAAGTAATTTCTCATTAATTTCGTTGCTTTTATTTTGTTGTAATATCAATAAAAATATGTTTAATTTTATGTTAAGCTTAATTATCGATTAATATTCATACTAATTTTATAGCTTTATGATTAATAAATTATTAACAAGCATTAACGAGATTAATATATACATTATTTCTTAATTAAATCTTCATTTTTTTAAAAATTAAACATTTACATCTACATCTACATCTACATACGCAATTCTCTATTAATTTTTAATGATTATTTATTCATCAATGTTTATTACATAAATTTATTTTTAATTCATATTAATTAATAATAATCACCTTAATAATACAATTTACTAATAACAATTTATAATAAATTAATATGTAGTGTAGTATTGAAATTGGGTGAAGAGAGAGAAAAAGTGGTGGGGTAGGCAAAAAGTAGGAGAGGGAATAGAATTGAGAATTTATAAAAGCTCAGTGTTAAGAAGTGGAAATAATTCTCAATTGAAAAATCTCAATTGGTGATGTGGAGGAGAGAGAAATGAAGAAAGAGAAGATTGAGATTTTTTTTTGCCTCACCATTAATGATGCTCTTACAGGCGAACGAAGTATCTCATCACTTAAGGATTTAGACCAATGTTAGGAATGGATCACATCAAAGTATACCTCTATACAATCAAACAAGCAATTCCCTTTTTCTACAACTAATTGGTGACTAATTAAGATTATAACAAGTAACTAATTAAGATTGTATCTTCAAATGCGGCAATAAGTACAAACTAACATAAACATATACTTAATCAAATTGATGTGGAGTGTGAATATTAGGGTAATTTGGTAATTAGACTCTTAGTAGGCTTGTAAAAATATTTTGTATCTCTATATATATAACATGCCAGGCAACCTAAACAGGTTAGCCAATTATTTCCAATACTCGTACATGGTATCACGAGCCTAGGTTTAGAATTTTTTTCTCTCTCTTCCGCTCACATCTCTAAACCTAAACCTAATTATTTTTTTTAATAATTCCGGCCTACTAATGACGGACAGGTCTGCCACCTCCGGCCACCTTGCCACCGCCGCCAGCAGCCCACAAACACCGGTTGCTCTGCCGCGGTTGATGCAGTCCCAGACGCAGCAACCTCATGCTGCTCTCTTACCGCAGACGCAAATTCACGCAGCCCCGTTGCAGCCCACGCCGCCAGTGACTGGCGCCTCCGTCACCACCGTCCTTGGTGGCTCTTCCTGGTTGTTTCAGCAGCCAGCCGCTCCTTCACAGGACGCCTACCAACAACCTTCACTCGGCTTTCATAGCCCGTTGTTGCACGCTTCGTCTTCACGAAGCCCTAGCCGATTCCCACCAGGTTTTGGTGGCCCGTTGACTAGTCAAGCGAGTCCCGCTTCGCTTCCCGTTCTTCAAGTCTCCGTCTTTTCCGCTCCATTGGTGCAACAATACATCAACCATGACATCACTCGATATGTTACCATCAAATTACACTCGCCTGAAGATTTTCTTGTATGGAAAACTCAGGTTACTTGTTTTTTATTAACGCATCAACTTCTTGGTGTGGTTGAAGGTACAATTTCTATACCTAACCCTACTTATGTTAATCATTTGGGTCATACTTTGCCTAACCCTCAGTTCTACGAGTATTTAAGGCTTGATCAACAAATAAAATTGTGGTTGTATGCTACGTTGTCACGTGATGTAATGCTTGATGTTCATGAATTGCGTAGTTCTGTAGAAATTTGGAATCGTTTGAAGTCTAGATTTTTACATGCTAGTATGGCTAGATCTATGGAACTAAAGGGTAGATTGAGTCATATGAAAAAGCCTGAACAGCAGCCTATGGAACAGTTCTTGCGTGAAATCAAAGTTATTGTTGATTCCTTGGCTGCTATTCAGTGTCCTGTCTCTCCGTATGATTTTACCTTGACTGCTTTGGATCGTGATCGGGATTATGATGCCCTTGTTACTACCTTGTTACAATTTCAAACGTCTTTAACGTTTGATGATCTTCGCCCTAAGCTTCTTCAGCATGAGCAACGCATTAAGGCTATGCGTGCTTATGATGAGACTCCTCCTGCTCATCAAGCTCTAGTTGATGTTCAGTCTGGCTCTACAGGTTCACAACCGTCTTCTTCGGGTGGTTCGAACTCTAAAGGTCAAGGGGGTGGTAAGAACAAGAATCGCAACAATAATCGTAACAAGGGTGGTCGTGGTAACAATGGCGGCCGAGGCAATGGAGGACAGGGTGGTCGTGGCAATGCAGGCCGTGCTAATGGTATGGGTAATTTTCATGATGTTTCATATGTTTATTATTCTTGTGCCAATTATGTTGCTAATGATTTGTCTTCAGCAGGAAGTAATCCATCTAACGGTAATTTAGCCAACACTCCTTCTTCAGATACTTGTGGTCTTTGTTGGTATCCAGGTCACCAAGCAGCCTATTGCCCTCAACGCTTCAATCATAGCTTTGTGCCTTCTTCTCCTGATGGTGTCACACGTGCCCTAGTTGCACTGTCTGTTGGTGGTGAAACAAATGACTCTGTTTGGTATCCAGATTCTGGAGCCGCCTCCCACATGACCTCACAGGATGGTAAGCTATCTAACGCTCTTCCTTACACTGGCTCGAGTTCTATTGTTGTTGGTGATGGCACACGAATTCCCATTAATAAACTTGGTAATTTGATTCTGTCTTCCTCTAGTCGCCCCCTTCGTCTCACGAAGGTGTGTCATGTTCCCCAGTTAAAGCATAATCTGATGTCTGTCCAAAAGTTATGTCAGGATAATTCTTGCATAGTCTGTTTTGACGAGTCTTTTGTTTGTGTTAAGGACAAGACTACGGGGGCAGTTCTGTTGCGGGGAATCAGTAGGAATGGTGTCTACCCTCTTCAGCCTCACATTCTCGAGTCAGAGTCGTCTTCCCAAGTTGGTTCAGAGTCTTCCCGAGTATGCCCAGAGTCGTCTGTCCCTGCTCTTATAGCAACCAAGGAGTCTGGAGATGTTTGGCATACTCGCCTTGGTCATCCTTCTGCTAGAGTTTTAGGAAGTTTACGTTCACAAAACTTGATTTCATGTAATTCTAAGTTTCATGACGATTGTGTTCATTGCAAATTAGGAAAGATACATCGGTTGCCTTTTGAGTCAGTGACTCATCGTGCCCCCTATCCCTTATATTTGATACATAGTGATCTTTGGCAATCGCCCGTTAAATCTAATTAGTTTTTTCAGTACTATGTGGTTTTTTGTTGATGATTATTCACGTTTTTCTTGGCTATATCCACTTAAACTGAAATCTGATGTCTATTCGACCTTCTTAGCTTTTCAAAAACTTGTTGAGAACTTGTTTAATTCCAAAATTAAATTTTTCCAAAGTGATGGTGGACGTGAATTTGATAACACTCATTTACTACAACATTTATGTGATTCGGGAATTTATTTTCGAAAGTTTTGTGCTCGGACTCAAGCGCAGAATGGTGTTGCAGAGAGGAAACATCGAACCATTATTGAGATGGCCCGCACTATGCTTATTCAATCTAAATTGCCACCTCGATATTGGGTTGATGTGTGTTATACGACGGTTTATACGATAAACCGTCTTCCCAGTTCGGCATTGCAGGGTTCATCCCCGTTTGCTAAACTTTTTCATCGTTCTCCCTCCTATGAGTTTTTGAAATGTTTTGGTTGTGCCTGTTTTCCGTTGTTTTTAGATCCTAAAATCAATAAACTACAGGCTAAGTCGATTCAATGTGTTTTCATTGGCTATGCATCAAATTATAAGGGTTATCGATGTCTTGATCCGGTTTCTGGCAAAGTTTATACTAGTCGTCATGTGTTGTTTAGTGAACGGAAATTTCCTTATCATTCCCTCGTGTCTAGCACACCCATTGGTTCGTCCTTGGACGAGTCCCTTGACCCCTTGGTTTGGTTTTCGAGTCTTCACGAGTCTACTGCACCCATGGGTCCTATGTCTCCATCCCCCGAGCCCGCCGCATCACGGGGGCACATGCAGCAACCCGCTGCCTGCCCGCAGGATGCGTGCGCACCCGAGGGACAACTAACCAGCAGCACACCGCGGTCCTACTCTTCAGCGCCCGCAGGCTGGCGAGACACACATCACACACTTGTTGCCTGCCCGCGTGGTCTCCCCGCGCCCGCAGGTTTGCAAGTGGGTAATGCGCTGCGTCTCGTCTCCTCGCCCGCGCCCAGGCCCGTGCCCGCAGCTTCTCCCCCTCCCACGCTGGCAGTTGCTGCCAGCCCGCAGCCACACCCTGCGCCCGCGGGGTCCTCCCCGCCTCCCCCTTGTTCCCCTTTCTCGTCTTTTACCCCTCCCCTTGTTGTTCCACTTGAGTCATCCCCGTCTCCTCTCGTCCCTCCCCCTAGGCGTCCTAGGAAGTCGTCTAAGTGTGTCGATCCTACTAATGTTCATACCATGACCACGCGTCTCAACGACGGAATCATTTCAACTAGGAATTTATTGGATTTAAAAACCGACGTTGTTGAGTCTGAACCGTCTAACTTTAAGCAAGAGTCTAAAGATTCACGTTGGCAACAAGCCATGCGTGATGAGTATGAAGCATTAATTAAGAATGATACATGGGAACTTGTGCCTCGCAACAACAATAGAAACGCTCTTGGTTGTAAGTGGGTGTATAAGATTAAATATAATTCTGACGGTTCTGTGGAGCGGTTTAAGGCCAGGCTTGTTGTTTTTGGTAATCATCAGCAAGCAGGTATTGACTACTTTGAAAGCTTTAGTCCTGTAATTAAGCCTACTACTGTTCGCTTAGTTCTCACTCTTGCTGCTACTTTTAAATGGCCTATTCGTCAACTCGATGTTAAAAATGTTTTCCTTCATGGTTTCCTCAATGAGGAAGTCTATATGCGTCAGCCCCCCGGTTTTGAACATCCTTCTCTACCACACCATGTTTGTCGGTTACGAAAATCCATTTATGGTTTGAAGCAAGCTCCTCAAGCTTGGTTCTCTCGTTTCAGCAATTTTCTTCTCTCTATTGGTTTCAAGTGCAGCAGTTGTGACACCTCCATGTTCACTCTCAAACACAGTGGTCATATTATCATTCTCTTGCTATATGTTGATGATATTGTGCTTACAGGTAGTAGTTCCTCTTTGCTTCAGAAATTTATCAGTGTTCTCTCTGCCCAGTTTGCTATGAAGGATTTGGGTGATTTGCATTATTTCTTAGGCATTCAGGTTTTACGTTCTCCTCAGGGTTTGCTTTTGTCTCAAAACAAATATGTAGTTGATCTTCTTCAGAAATTTCATCTTCATACTGTCAAACCCGTACGTACTCTTGTTGTCTCTCGTGTCACTCTTTCTCTATTAGATGGTGAACTTCTTGCTGATCCCACAGATTATCGTAGTATGGTTGGTGCATTACAATATTTGACTATGACTCGTCCTGATATTGCCTATGCTGTTAATTCGGTTTCTCAATTTATGCATGCGCGTCGTACTACTCACCTTCATGCTGTGAAAAGAACTTTCAGGTATCTGCAGGGAACTTCTGATTATGGGCTATTTCTTCATAGTACCGGCTCTCCTACTGTGACTGTTGCCTATTCTGATGCTGATTGGGCCGGGTGTCCTTACACTCGGCGTTCTACTACTGGTTATGCTGTCTTCCTAGGGAAGAATTTGATCTCCTGGCGCTCTAAGAAGCAACCTACTGTTTCGAAGTCTTCTACTGAAGCTGAGTATCGTGCTGTTGCCTACACTGCAGCTGAAACAATTTGGATACGTCAATTGTTGACTGATTTAGGGTATTTTCATCGACGGCCTACCATTCTCTATTGTGACAATTATCTTACTGCCAATCCTGTTCATCATGATCGTAGTAAGGACATTGATGTTGATTATCATTTTGTTCGTGAGATGGTTGCTAAAGGTGGACTTCAGGTTAAGCATGTTCCGACACAGTTGCAAGTTGCTGATATTTTTACTAAGGGTCTTTCTTCTGAGTTGTTTTGTAAACATTGTTCCAATCTATCCTTTATTCTTCCCGTAAAGATTGAGGGGGTGTATTAGGGTAATTTGGTAATTATACTCTTAGTAGGCTTGTAAAGATATTTTGTATCTCTATATATATAACATGACAGGCAACCTAAACAGGTTAGCCAATTATTTCCAATACTCGTACATCTTGTAAGGTTATTATTATTATAAATGTATTGACCATCAAATCCAAATGTATGAAAGTAGAAATTAGGAAAATCGCATATCTAAAGAAATTTCTCGTGTCACGACAACTATATGATCCTCCCTCTAGTATATTGTTAAGGAACATCAATCAAAAGTCTAAATTAATTGTTGAAATCCAATAACGTCCACTCATACGAGATGCCAACAAATTAGAAATGTGGATGCAGTGCAATCATCTCTCATACCTGATGCTATTATATTCCACTTGAAAGAAGGGGTGTATAGGATTCGAATCTGTGATCTTTACGCATGTTGGCTCTAATACCATGTCAAAAAATCAACTCAACCAAAAGGCTAAGTTGATGATCAGAGTCCCAAAAATATCTTATATACTATATCATATACTAATATACTTTCCTCTTGTTAGAACCAAATGAAAACACGCGAAAAATTCTGAATTTAATTTGGTCATGGGAAAGTATGCAGGCAAAGAATACGTAGACGCTTGGAGCACTTCACCCTGGTAGTCTGGAACACTCGCTTCAAGCACACCGAATAAAAGCTAAGCAATGAGTTTGGAGCGAATCCCTTGAGATTTTTTGCAGTTTTTAAGTTATTATTGCTAAATACAAGGGCGGAGAGAGGGAGGCCTGGTGGGGGCAGCCGCCCCCTCAACGTTAATTTTTTTTAATGTATATATAGTGTTAAATGTAGTATAATATCACTAGATAGGTTTGGCTTAGTTGGTTTTAAATCACTATAGAGTAAACAACTCATGAACCCAAGTTCAAATCTCTATACCACCTTTTTTTAACCGTTCACACAATTTTCATTTTTCAAATTGTTAATTCTCGCCCCCTCATCCGAAAATATGTGACTCCGCCATTGGCTACCTAGTTGCATTTAACTAGGAACAAAGATTATTATCAATGCATTATATAATCAAATACTATATAGAACACCTCAATGCCTCAAGCCATGAAAGATCAAGAAAGCTAGCTTAATAAAATCACAAAGGGAAGAAGATTTTGGCCTTATCTTAATAACTAATGCTAGGCTAAGCTTCAGAAGAAGATATATAGACCATGAATTTTATACATGTAAACTAAAGCTATTAATGTTGGAGCAAAATTTTCCTCCTTCCAACATCATTTGAGTCTCTAGAGTCGTTTGGTTGAATGTAGAAACTAATATTTTATTCCTAGGATATCCATTTTTTATAAAAAGTCAAAAGTCGTTCTTTGATCAATCATGGAAAAAATACTTTTATAGAAACTTCTACATACCTCTAAAAGATTCTAGGTAATAACTTCCCCCATTTTATGGGACATGAAGCATTTTCGAAAATGCAACTTTCGATATTTTTAACAATGGTATAACTCCTTCCACCTTAATTTACTTTCTAGAAAGTTCCTTTTCTCATGTATTTTATATGAGCTAAACAACCTCTCTAAGATTATCCATTAAGCTTCATAATTCCACGCTTATTCGTTATATTCCTAATCATTGTTAATAAATTTTATGCAGAAGGAAATCCTAGTGCAACTCTTACTCTTTGGCGCCATACAATGATAACTATTAGAGTATAAAACCTACTTCGTGCCTTCGACCATCAGCTTAACCTTTTGGTCGGTATGATTCTTTAACATAGTATCAAGAGTTAGTGTGACCACAAGATCACATGTTCGACTCTCTTCCACCCCTCCTTTGTATATGGGGAGGCTTTTGCTTCGTTCACACTTCAACCCAAAGAGCTCTTGTGTGAGGGAGTGTAATATAGTGTAAAACCTATCACGGGCATTTAACCATTAGTTTAAATTTTTGGTTAAGATGGTTATTTAGCAATAACTTTCCTATTAGAATTTTGACACATCACCAACTTAATTAAAGAAATCTTATTGTTCTTGATGAGAAAAATCATGTGCCAAAGTTAACTAAGCTAGTGAGACATAAGATAGAACACCAAATGAAATAAATGATCTCTACTATTTTACGTTGCCTCTAATTCAAATATAGTCAAGGTTAAAGTTATCTAAAGCTAATGACGATATAAGCATAATTATCACATGAGAAATTAAAGTATATAAAATGGTTGAGGTAGGGTTAGAAAAAGATAGCAATGCGTGCATCAAGATTGATGGAGTCGACAGGTAAGGAGTAGATGAAGTTAACTACATAATTACTATTGGGGTCATACCCAAAGCATGCATATAAGGCATGCCAACTATGCCTTGCTCCACCATTCCCATTTCCCACCAAGTGCTTTTCACGACACTTTGGGGTGGTCCATACTTTTTGGACATTGAATGAATGTTTGCATGGAGTATAAATGACCATTGGATATACTTTTTTTCTTTGGGGACGATATAAATAAAGTTTGAAGCATTTTTTATCTTCTTTTCAAGTGTGAATCTTATATTGTTTAAAAGAGAAAATTTAATATAATTGTGATCTAAATGGACATTATAGTCACTAGTATCATATTTGTAATCCAAAATTCAATCTTTAGCAAAGATCAACACAAACAAAGACAGAGGATCAGACCTCATTGCTATATTAGACGTCGTGCGCCCGAAAAGACTAATTAGGAGGGATTAAATTAGCAGCAGACCTCAAGTTCCTCGCCCTAATAACCATCTGCCTACACAATTACAATTACAATTCAAAGTGTTGGTCCAGTGGTGATGGGGACTGGCTTTGGTAGGACGGACCCGTGTTCGAATACCCGCAACACCCTTGGGAGAGGAATGGAACCTAACCACCCCGAACTTGGCCTCGATCCGGATGTAGCCCAAAGGGTGAACCGGGTGCAAACACCAAAAAAAAACAATTACAATTCAAAGTCAACCCAGAAAGAGGAAACAAATTTAATTAACACAATCCTAATGCATTTAGTGAAGAAATCTTAATCTATTTTTGTCGTTTTTTAGCAAACTTCCTAGGTAAAAATAGCAAAATTTTAACTAAAGACTAATTAATAGATGTTGTAAAGTTGGTAGTTTTTAGGATATTGAGACTTAAAGGTTTATTTCTTGTTAACTAAGATAGTTAATTTAAAAGTTGCACCTTTCTTTAAACATGAGCATAATTTCCCATCATAAGAGTAACTATACTTCCTTAAAACACTTCTAGTAAACTAAAGAAGACTTGCTCGGCCTCATATGTTGAAATGAGATTCATGTTCATGTTGACCATATAAAATTGTCTAAGAACTTTAACTTTAACGAATGAGTGTGTAACCACTAATATATAGGTGATACATTGGAGAAGTGATTCCGAGGTTAAATTCCGCAAATATACATTTTTAAATTTTAACTGTAGATGCTTCCGTCATTGTTATATGTATGACATGTTTGACGATTTTTACTCATATTAAGAATCTAGGTAAATTTTTTGAGCAATAAGAATTCTAGTAATGTTTTATATTCTTTATACATAGAATAACTTATAATCTAATGACCTTGATACTCCATTGTAAAGTTGCACTTAAATATTGTATCAGTCTGATGGAATGCCAGCTTGTGTTTTGAAACAATATCGGTTTGAGTTAAGAGACTCTTATGATTAGAAATGGAGGGAGCTAGTAACAATCAACTTATACAAGATTGTGTCTTTGTTTAGTAAATTGCCTTTTTATGATGTTACAAAGATTGTGATGAAACATTCTTTAGGTGAATAATGTTTAAGTCCAAATGTAGCAATTAAAAAAATGGTGGAGGGAGTATTACAAAATCTACCACACTACATAATAAATTACTAGCCTAAAGCATCTTATAAAGTTTCATGAGTACTCATTGACTCTACCATTAGATCATCAAATTATGTAAAGCAAGAATATGATAAAGTTGGATTCAAACCTAGTAAAGCCTGATTTGATCATATCTTAGCTGATCTTAAATCTGGCAATCGATTAGATGAGCCAAAGTTCATGATGTGGTCCTATAAAATCTTCATCGAAATCATCTTTATTGCTCTTTCCCTTTTCTTGGACTTGCTATCTATTTTAATTTAGACTATTCATCATCATATCATTCATTAGAAGTAACATAAGTTATAATTGCTCTTTAAAACTACATATAGTAAAGCACTTTCTAGCAAGATGTTATGATAGATTATAGACAATAGAGATAGAGAACGAAAAAGCAATAAATAACACACAGAGATTTAACGTGGTTCACTAGCAGTGTGCTAGCTACGTCCACTAGATAGGATAGGAGTTTTATTATGGGAGAGAAACTGATTGTAGAATAAAATCGTGTTAGACAATACTCAGATTAGTGAATACGACTAAGGTTTAACTCTAAGGATTTATACAAGCACCCTTAAAGGTTGATTAACCTAAACAGTATGGGTCTAGAAAGCCAAAACTGAATATAACGTTTCCGTGCTTGATTATTCAAACCAAAAGATTAATTCAAGTCATGTTCAATACAAGAAAAGAAATTGGTATGAACAACATATGATAGCTAGTCTAGTGGTGTTGGTATCACCTCTGATCAATCCGGCCTCATCCACGAGAGAGATCATCCCCAATTCTTAAAAGGGACCTCTCCTTAGTCCTTAGTCCTTACCATCTAAAAGTTTAAAAATTGGTATAATTAAAATGTAAATTTCAATACGATTACATAAATCAGTGTTTCATTAATTAATAAATATATGTATTTACATCTCCAAGTAATTGTTTGTGATGGCATAGATATTGTACACTTATTATATATTCCTACAAGCTTACAATTGATAATAAATAAACTCTATTTATGTAATCGTACCTTAATTATATCAGTCTTAATATGAATAATGAATTTACGTAACCGTATCACCCTCACTTTTATGTTATATTCCTATATTAAGTATTTTCTTCATTCTTTTACACAAACACTTTCTACTTTAGCACAATTCATATAGTTCATTTTAATCATTTTTTGTAATTCATATATAAGGAAAAACAGTCAAGTGAGATCTTGTTAGATTCGCTTCAACATATAGATTTCGAATGTCATCTGTGATTCACAGTTGTTTGTAAGTAGAGATATTGATGGTCAAGGTTTAATATTGGTAAGGATGAAACCCAAAATGTATAGATTAAGTAGAAATGTTTCATCCTTAATGTGAAATCATCCAAAATGTTTTTACATTAAGCGTTATCCCCCGCCCAACTTTCTATAAGTAAAAACTATAATGACACATAAAATTAAGCTTTCAATAGATAGCTGAAAAATTATTTACATATTCATAATAAGCTTACAATTGAGGTTTACTTCAAATGCCTAATAAAACCATTGTTAGTGATGACAATTTGATGATTTCATAGTTTGAGTTATTAGGTAAAATAGTAAAACTTTACAAAAGTGATATCCAAAACTTAAAGATCGAATTTCATCTATATCGCTGCACTTGTCGCTCTCTATAAACTCCACAATTACGAGCTACGCCTTTTCCTTCCAGGCTTCAAGCTGTAGAAAGAGTGCCGTTTTATTTGGATACGTACGGTCAGGTCGCATGGCATGTGAATTGCATGAATGAATCAAAAGAATGATTCTAATTTCGCCAAGATTATCGGAGGTGCTTGAATTGTTACATGGCAATTGGCAAGTGTCAACCTACTCCCAAGTTTTTTCAATACTCACATTAATTGCCTTAAGACAACCATAGTTAATCATTGCTTTTCTTGTTCTGTTACTCACTACTTCAATTATATTCATTATTGTTTCTATTTTTTAAAATATGTAATGGAAATGCGATGAGAATCGGTTCCCGAAATTTTGAAATGGAGAAGAATGATTTGAGCAATTGAGTTATCCCTCACTCATATTACTTTTACATATTAAATTACACATGACATACAATAAGAGGGAGTTCATATTAATCAAATAATATCTAAATTTTAATCCAAATCCAAAATGAATTACTAATCTTCTGAAAAACTTCGGTAACTTTTAATATCAAGAGAAATATTAAACTTGTTGTGGAAGCCTTTTTACCAAACAAGGGGCTCACATTACTAATCTCGTGAAAGCCTTTTATCAAACAACGAAGAGGGAAAGGCTAAAATATAAATTAATGTAAGACTATTTAATCTTTTCATGTAGGACAAAGTACGTTTCTTCAATTTCAATTAAGCAATATTATTCAAGAGGATAAAGTAGATATATCACTACATAAGAGAGTTACCTTACTCCATTTCTTTTTCATTATCTCCAAAAGAGAAAGCACGAAACAAACCCATTGTAGTTTTAAGGAAGGACAAGGTTGAGTCACGTTTGATTACCTTTAAATTTAGGTTTGATTCGGACATGCAAGATTGGGCCACATCTAATCAACGCTAATTTAGGTTTATATCTCAATCAAACATAATATATGAAGGAAAGTAGGAAACAATGAAAGAGAGCAACTTATCTAAAAACAAACTAAACATGATTAATTTCATCTTGTCAAGTAAATTCATGCCTTTAGAAGTGTCCAAGTAAAGCAAGTTGTATGAATGCTGGATCAAAATCAAGAAAGTTAAGGGATCCCACATTCCACACATTCTCGTCCACTAGTGTAAAATCTTTCACAACAAAAAAACATGTCATGTTCTCAAAATAAAATGCATTGCATGTGGGATCTATTTCCTAGAAATATGGAATTTTCTTACAACCCATAATTTGTAGTCAATCTATCTAGCTACTTAAAAGCTTTGAGTGGCTAGGGAAGTTTACACCACATAATTTACACCACTCATTTGAAAATTAAAATCTTACTAAAAATGATATTTGATTAGTAAGAATTATGACGTCATAAAGCATTATACATGGAAAAGGATGATATTCATGCATTTAAGCATATATATTGCCAAGGTATAAATAAATCCATTGAATCTGAATTGAAGCTTGATGTTGATCAATTATCCCAACAGTTGGTAGGACAACAATAGCTAACAAAGTTTTGAAATGACTAATATACATACTTCACTGTACGAGTATTGGAAATAATTGGCTAACCTGTTTAGGTTGCCTGTCATGTTATATATATAGAGATACAAAATATCTTTACAAGCCTACTAAGAGTCTAATTACCAAATTACCCTAATACACCCCCTCAATCTTTACAGGGAGGAATAACGGATAGATTGGAACGATGTTTACAAAACAACTCAGAAGAAAGACCATTAGTAAAAATATCAGCAACCTGCAACTGTGTCGGAACATGCTTAACCTGAAGTCCACCTTTAGCAACCATCTCACGAACAAAATGATAATCAACATCAATGTGCTTACTACGATCATGATGAACAGGATTGGCAGTAAGATAATTGTCACAATAGAGAATGGTAGGCCGTCGATGAAAATACCCTAAATCAGTCAACAATTGACGTATCCAAATTGTTTCAGCTGCAGTGTAGGCAACAGCACGATACTCAACTTCAGTAGAAGATTTCGAAACAGTAGGTTGCTTCTTAGAGCGCCAGGAGATCAAATTCTTCCCTAGGAAGACAGCATAACCAGTAGTAGAACGCCGAGTGTCAGGACACACGGTCCAATCAGCATCAGAATAGGCAACAGTCACAGTAGGAGAGCCAGTACTATGAAGAAATAGCCCATAATCAGAAGTTCCCTGCAGATAACTGAAAATTCTTTTCACAGCATGAAGGTGAGTAGTACGAGGCGCATGCATAAATTGAGAAACCGAATTAACAGCATAGGCAATATCAGGACGAGTCATAGTCAAATATTGTAATGCACCACCCATACTACGATAATCTGTGGAATCAGCAAGAAGTTCACCATCTAATAGAGAAAGAGTGACACGAGAGACAACAAGAGTACGTACGGGTTTGACAGTATGAAGATGAAATTTCTGAAGAAGATCAACTACATATTTGTTTTGAGACAAAAGCTAACCCTGAGGAGAACGTAAAACCTGAATGCCTAAGAAATAATGCAAATCACCCAAATCCTTCATAGCAAACTGGGCAGAGAGAACACTGATAAATTTCTGAAGCAAAGAGGAACTACTACCTGTAAGCACAATATCATCAACATATAGCAAGAGAATGATAATATGACCACTGTGTTTGAGAGTGAACATGGAGGTGTCACAACTGCTGCACTTGAAACCAATAGAGAGAAGAAAATTGCTGAAACGAGAGAACCAAGCTCGAGGAGCTTGCTTCAAACCATAAATGGATTTTCGTAACCGACAAACATGGTGTGGTAGAGAAGGATGTTCAAAACAGGGGGGCTGACGCATATAGACTTCCTCATTGAGGAAACCATGAAGGAAAACATTTTTAACATCGAGTTGACGAATAGGCCATTTAAAAGTAGCAGTAAGAGTGAGAACTAAGCGAACAGTAGTAGGCTTAATTACAGGACTAAAGGTTTCAAAGTAGTCAATACCTGTCTGCTGATGATTACCAAAAACAACAAGCCTGGCCTTAAACCGCTCCACAGAACCGTCATAATTATAGTTAATCTTATACACCCACTTACAACCAAGAGCGTTTCTATTGTTGTTGCGAGGCACAAGTTCCCATGTATCATTCTTAATTAATGCTTCATACTCATCTCGCATGGCTTGTTGCCAACATGAATCTTTAGACTCTTGCTTAAAGTTAGACGGTTCAGACTCAACAACGTCGGCTTTTAAATCCAATAAATTCCTAGTTGAAATGATTCCGTCGTTGAGACGCGTGGTCATGGTATGAACATTAGTAGGATCGACACACTTAGACGACTTCCTAGGACGCCTAGGGGGAGGGACGAGAGGAGACGGGGATGACTCAAGTGGAACATCAAGGGGAGGGGTAAAAGACGAGGAAGGGGGACAAGGGGGAGGCGGGGAGGACCCCGCGGGCGCAGGGTGTGGCTGCGGGCTGGCAGCAACTGCCAGGGTGGGAGGGGGAGAAGCTGCGGGTGCGGGCCTGGGCGCGGGCGAGGAGACGAGACGCAGCGCATTACCCACTTGCAAACCTGCGGGCGCGGGAAGACCACGCGGGCAGGCAGCAAGTGTGTGCTGTGTGTCTCGCTAGCCTGCGGGCGCTGAAGAGTAGGACCGCGGGGTGCTGCTGGTTAGATGTCCCTCGGGTGCGCACGCATCCTGCGGGCAGGCAGCGGGTTGCTGCATGTGCCCCCGTGATGAGGCGGGCTCGGGGGATGGAGACATAGGACCCATGGGTGCAGTAGACTCGTGAAGACTCGGAAACCAAACCAAGGGGTCAAGGGACTCGTCCAAGGACGAACCAATGGGTGTGCTAGACACGAGGGAATGATAAGGAAATTTCCGTTCACTAAACAACACATGACGACTAGTATAAACTTTGCCAGAAACCGGATCAAGACATCGATAACCCTTATAATTTGATGCATAGCCAATGAAAACACATTGAATCGACTTAGCCTGTAGTTTATTGATTTTAGGATCTAAAAACAACGGAAAACAGGCACAACCAAAACATTTCAAAAACTCATAGGAGGGAGAACGATGAAAAAGTTTAGCAAACGGGGATGAACCCTGCAATGCCGAACTGGGAAGACGGTTTATCGTATAAACCGCCGTATAACACACATCAACCCAATATCGAGGTGGCAATTTAGATTGAATAAGCATAGTGCGGGCCATCTCAATAATGGTTCGATGTTTCCTCTCTGCAACACCATTCTGCGCTTGAGTCCGAGCACAAGACTTTCGAAAATAAATTCCCGAATCACATAAATGTTGTAGTAAATGAGTGTTATCAAATTCACGTCCACCATCACTTTGGAAAAATTTAATTTTGGAATTAAACAAGTTCTCAACAAGTTTTTGAAAAGCTAAGAAGGTCGAATAGACATCAGATTTCAGTTTAAGTGGATATAGCCAAGAAAAACGTGAATAATCATCAACAAAAAAACACATAGTACTGAAAAAACTAATTAGATTTAACGGGCGATTGCCAAAGATCACTATGTATCAAATATAAGGGATAGGGGGCACGATGAGTCACTGACTCAAAAGGCAACCGATGTATCTTTCCTAATTTGCAATGAACACAATCGTCATGAAACTTAGAATTACATGAAATCAAGTTTTGTGAACGTAAACTTCCTAAAACTCTAGCAGAAGGATGACCAAGGCGAGTATGCCAAACATCTCCAGACTCCTTGGTTGCTATAAGAGCAGGGACAGACGACTCTGGGCAGACTCGGGAAGACTCTGAACCAACTCGAGAAGACGACTTTGACTCGAGAATGTGAGGCTGAAGAGGGTAGACACCATTCCTACGGATTCCCCGCAATAGAACTGCCCCCGTAGTCTTGTCCTTAACACAAACAGAAGACTCGTCAAAACAGACTATGCAAGAATTATCCTGACATAACTTTTGGACAGACATCAGATTATGCTTTAACTGGGGAACATGACACACCTTCGTGAGACGAAGGGGGCGACTAGAGGAAGACAGAATCAAATTACCAAGTTTATTAATGGGAAGTCGTGTTCCATCACCAACAACAATAGAACTCGAGCCAGTGTAAGGAAGAGCGTTAGATAGCTTACCATCCTGTGAGGTCATGTGGGAGGCGGCTCCAGAATCTGGATACCAAACAGAGTCATTTGTTTCACCACCAACAGACAGTGCAGCTAGGGCACGTGTGACACCATCAGGAGAAGAAGGCACAAAGCTATGATTGAAGCGTTGAGGGCAATAGGCTGCTTGGTGACCTGTATACCAACAAAGGCCACAAGTATCTGAAGAAGGAGTGCTGGCTAAATTGCCGTTAGATGGATTACTTCCTGCTGAAGACAAATCATTAGCAACATAATTGGCACAAGAATAATCAACATATGAAACATCATGAAAATTACCCATACCATTAGCACGGCCTGCATTGCCACGACCACCCTGTCCTCCATTGCCTCGGCCGCCATTGTTACCACGACCACCCTTGTTACGATTATTGTTGCGATTCTTGTTCTTACCACCCCCTTGACCTTTAGAGTTCGAACCACTCGAAGAAGACGGTTGTGAACCTGTAGAGCCAGACTGAACATCAACTAGAGCTTGATGAGCAGGAGGAGTCTCATCATAAGCACGCATAGCCTTAATGCGTTGCTCATGCTGAAGAAGCTTAGGGCGAAGATCATCAAACGTTAAAGACGTTTGAAATTGTAACAAGGTAGTAACAAGGGCATCATAATCCCGATCACGATCCAAAGCAGTCAAGGTAAAATCATACGGAGAGACATGACACTGAATAGCAGCCAAGGAATCAACAATAACTTTGATTTCACGCAAGAACTGTTCCATAGGCTGCTGTTCAGGCTTTTTCATATGACTCAATCTACCCTTTAGTTCCATAGATCTAGCCATACTAGCATGTAAAAATCTAGACTTCAAACGATTCCAAATTTCTACAGAACTACGCAATTCATGAACATCAAGCATTACATCACGTGACAACGTAGCATACAACCACAATTTTATTTGTTGATCAAGCCTTAAATACTCGTAGAACTGAGGGTTAGGCAAAGTATGACCCAAATGATTAACATAAGTAGGGTTAGGTATAGAAATTGTACCTTCAACCACACCAAGAAGTTGATGCGTTAATAAAAAACAAGTAACCTGAGTTTTCCATACAAGAAAATCTTCAGGCGAGTGTAATTTGATGGTAACATATCGAGTGATGTCATGGTTGATGTATTGTTGCACCAATGGAGCGGAAAAGACGGAGACTTGAAGAACGGGAAGCGAAGCGGGACTCGCTTGACTAGTCAACGGGCCACCAAAACCTGGTGGGAATCGGCTAGGGCTTCGTGAAGACGAAGCGTGCAACAACGGGCTATGAAAGCCGAGTGAAGGTTGTTGGTAGGCGTCCTGTGAAGGAGCGGCTGGCTGCTGAAACAACCAGGAAGAGCCACCAAGGACGGTGGTGACGGAGGCGCCAGTCACTGGCGGCGTGGGCTGCAACGGGGCTGCGTGAATTTGCGTCTGCGGCAAGAGAGCAGCATGAGGTTGCTGCGTCTGGGACTGCATCAACCGCGGCAGAGCAACCGGTGTTTGTGGGCTGCTGGCGGCGGTGGCAAGGTGGCCGGAGGTGGCAGACCTGTCCGTCATTAGTAGGCCGGAATTATTAAAAAAAATAATTAGGTTTAGGTTTAGAGATGTGAGCGGAAGAGAGAAAAAAATTCTAAACCTAGGCTCGTGATACCATGTACGAGTATTGGAAATAATTGGCTAACCTGTTTAGGTTGCCTGGCATGTTATATATATAAAGATACAAAATATCTTTATAAGCCTACTAAGAGTCTAATTACCAAATTACCTTAATACAAGAGAAAGTTGAAAGATAAAAAGAGACGCATACGCATTGCATGTCATGGATCAACTCCAACCAAAGTTTCCAACGTACGTGTATTAGATTTCCTCTCATATCTCTCAATACTTTTTGACATGCATATCTTTTTGATTCTAAAGTGACGACGACTATGTTAAAAGTTGGGAGTCTATTAAAACAACTATATTTTGTTTAAATGGAATGGAGAAGATTTTTGACTTGTATGATTTTTTAATTTAATATTATGGGTCATATAGTTAGGAGTAAAAAGTGAAGGACGTATTATATTTTGTTTTAATGGTATAGAGAAGAATTTCAACTTATATGATTTCTTAATTCAATACTAGTTTTGAATGTACGCGATAACATATAAAGTTTTGGATAAAGTTATAATAGGAGTAGAAAGTTCAATAGTCTGTTTAGGTTTTTTTTCTTCAGAAACTATTTTTTTTTAAATCACTAAGTTGTGGAGAAAAAATAATGTCATGTAATTAGAAATTTAAAAATAAAATTAATGTTTGATTTTTGGCGTCCCTCACCTCTTCCCTTATAAATAGTTAAGAGTAAAGAGTGAAGGTAGGGGTGAGAATGAGTCTAACCTGTTCACGAACAGTTCGGGCTCGGCTCGGTCAAAACTCGGTCAAAGCTCAACTCATTGTGGCTCGGCTTGAGTTCGAGTTCGGCTCGAGACCTTAACGAGCCGAGTTGAGTTATGTTAAACTCGGCTCAGAAAGCTCGTGAACATACTCTATTATTCTTTTATATATTGAAATACTATATTATAATGAATCTAAAAATATATTTGTTCTAGATATTACACAATAATAAACCAATAACTTTAGTGTCTACAAATATATTCATAAAAAAATAATATTCATTAATAAATAATATAGTAGACAAATAAACTAAGAATAATAGTAGGTCAAGCTTGTTCGTGAACAGCTCGACAATGGTCGATCAACGCTTAGTCAAAGCTCGCTCGATAAGGGCTCGGTTCGTTGAGTTTTGAGCTCGACTCGAATTCGAATAAACTTAAACGAACACGAGCCGAGCTAAGTAGAGTTCGGTCTTGATTCGTTCGATAATCACCCATATGTAAAAGTAAGAAAATTTATATTTTCAGATACTCTCATAATCTCACTTGACAAGAATCGAACTATCATTTTAATCTAGTAAGAAACTTATCAACTGGGCCGAAGTATAATTTAACTAGTGAGCTAAGTCTTACTTGGTGATTGAAACACATCATGCCTTCCACTACTCAATACAGTAGATCGGATCGAAACCCATAATTCATAAAGGAATGACTTGTAATCTTTAAAAAGAAGATAAGCAGTCAATTCATTTTCATAGAATATTATCCCTTTTTTTTTTTCTCTATTTCATTCGCTTTCGCCCGCAAATGCAAATAGCTTTACTATGAGCACTATTATATGCTAAAACATTATGCTTTTTATTTGCCTACATCAATCGCTTTACTTAGATTTTCGTTCTTTTCATCACAGTCTACTGTAATGCATACGACAAATAGAAGAATAGATAATAAATTGACACAATATAACGTGGTTCATCAACAATATATTAACATATGGGTGGATCTATAGTGTAATCTTATGTTTTGCTATAAATCTTAGCATGAAAAAAATCTATAGCTCATTAGTGAAAGCAAGAGTACTCTAATTAGTTGGTTGTGCATTCAAAGCTTGTGCTTGCCGTTTTTAATTTCTACTTTTTATGTTTTTGTCGTTTATTAATATCCAAATAATATTCAAGTTAGTCTTTGAAGAATATTATGATTATCTTCCTTCATTAATAAAATGTACAAGATGGGTTTATATACTAACCATCCAAGTCAAGTCAATCATTATTCCCAAATACAAGGAATAAGATATATACACTTTCCTAAATATAACAAACTAACTAATTAGTAATTAATTTATATTCACAATTAATTACATAATCTATCACACCCCCGCAGTCGAAACGGGAGGATGGCGAACGCTGAGACTGTCCCGAAAGTCTTCAAAGAGGATCAATGGAAGATCTTTGGTGAAAATATCGGCAATCTAGTACCTGGACGGAACATGTAGAACACGCACGTCACCTCGGGCAACCTTTTCACGAACAAAATGAATATCCATCTCTATGTGTTTAGTGCGCTGATGCTGTACGGGATTGCCAGATAAGTAAAATGCACTCACATTATCACAATAAACGAGGGTGACCTTCTGAATAGGGCAATGAAGTTCCATGAGAAGATTTCGTAACCAACAAGATTCCGAAACCACATTAGCAACCCCACGATATTCCGACTCAGCACTGGAACGGGAGAGAGTAGCTTGTCGCTTAGACGACCAAGAGAGCAGAGTATCACCCAGAAATACACAATAACCAGAGGTAGAACGCCTAGTGTCAGGACATCCACCCCAATCTGCATCAGTGTATGAAATAAGGGTAGATAGTGAGGAAGGATACAAGTGTAGACCATGGTGAAGAGTCCCCTGAACATATCTGACAATCCGTTTCAGGGCATGCATATGGTCTTCCATAGGCTGATGCATAAACAAACAAATCTGCTGCACAGCATAGGAGATATCAGGGCGGGTAAAAGTCAAGTACTGCAAAGCACCAGCCAGACTCCTATACAGAGAAGGATCAGAGCAAGGCACATCGGACTGAGCACTAAGCTTGGGCTTAGTATCAACTGGAGTAGAAGAGGGTTTGCAAGCCGACATCCCTGCTCGCTCAATAATCTCCTCAGCGTACTTACGCTGAGAGAGAAACAAACCACCTGCATGACGGGAAACAACAATACCAAGAAAGTAGCTCAAAGCACCCAGATCCTTCATGGAAAATACAGAGCCAAGAAGGGATATAATGGACTGACGGAGAGTAACCGAAGAAGCAGTCAAGATAATATCATCCACATATAGAAGTAGGTAAGCAATGTCATTACCTCGGCGATAAATAAACAGAGAGTTATCCGACTTACTATTAGTGAAACCAATATGAGAAACAAAATCAGCAAACCGTCGATACCACGCCCTAGGAGCCTGTTTCAAACCATAGAGGGACTTCTTGAGAAGACACACATGAGTCGGAAACTGAGGATCTTTGTAACCCAGAGGTTCATGCATGTAAACTGTTTCCTTCAACTCCCCACGTAAGAAGGCATTCTTCACATCCAACTGATGAAGATCCCAGTCTTTAGACAAGGCAAGACTAAGGACAGTGCGGATAGTAGCAGGTTTTACCACCGGACTGAAAGTCTCCCCACAATCAATACCAACACGCTGTGTCTTCCCATCACCTACAAGACGAGCCTTATATCTCGCAAAAGAACCGTCAGAATTTTCTTTATGAGCAAAAATCCACATAGATCGAATAATATTAGCATCAAGAGGATGGGATACCAACTCCCACGTCTTATTTTTAATAAGAGCATTAAATTCGTCATCCATGGCCATTTTCCAATTCGGATCACGTAGAGCCGAAACCGGGTTACGAGGTAAGGGGGAACGAGTCAATGTGGTGTGAAGGTTTACGGGCTTCTTAGGACAAAAGACACCATTTTGGCTGCGGGTCGTAGCTCGGGAGGTGGAGGGAAGAGGCGGGCCATCTTTACGACGAGGCTGGCGGACCACAAGAGTGGAATGAGGAAGAGGAGGGCCTTAGGGGTGGGCTGCTAGGGGTAGGCCCAGTCAGCGTGTGAGGAAGGGGCTGACAGGGAGCAGGACGCGGCCCAAGAGTGTGGTCCAGATTAGGAGGGGAAGGAGGCCTGGGCGTAGGGGTGTGCAAAACCGGATACCGGATCCGATCCGGATATCCGGATATCCGAATTTCTGGATAACAAATACATGATATCCGAATCCGGTCCGGATAATCCGGTTATCCGAATTTCCGGATATCCAAATTTCCGGATCGGATACGGGATCATCCGGTTTAATAAAGTTCCCTATTTTTTGCTTGAGTTAATTAAGCGTCAAAATTTGGCTCCCAAGAAAAAGAAACCAGAAAAACAAAATTACAAATTAAATGCCCATGAATGCATCCCAAGAAAAAGAACTCAGCATTGGAATTCTTGTTGAGAAGGCTAGTTCGGTTGTAGTGTAATGTAATAATTGCAGAACAGTAGTAAACAGCTGCAAATCCTTGCCCCCTTCAAAAATTAAAAGATGCAAGGCCTCTGCTAATTTAATGAGCTGCAAAATCCCTGCCCCTCAACATAAAAAAGAGGCAAGGCCTCTAAGCAATTTATCCAGCTGCTTTACTGGTGAAATTAAATTTCCCCTTGTAAAATGGTTAGCTTACAAAGGAATGCCCCAAGCTTTTTCGAAACTCTGTTTAGGGTTTTTTTTGGGCAAAGGGGGATGTAATTTTCTTTAACTATTATTCAGAAATTTACTGGCTATGAATGGCAAAACTCTTGTATAATGGGAGGAGGAGATAAAGAGATCCTAACCCACAAGAATATGGCCAGCGATGATGATCGAAGGTGACATGAGTCAAGAGCCAAAGTCAACCATTGGAGATGAGCCTATTTGCTTGGTTCTTGAGACCTTTGGATTCAAGCTCAAGGCCAATGGATCTTTTGTGACTATGTTAGCTTGGGAGGAAGAACTAGCTTGAAATGGCTAATATGGGGCGTCCATATGTAGTCTTATAGAGTATTCTATTTGCTTTTGTTGAGTCATTTTATTTATGTAATAAAAACTACCATAGGGGCCGAAAATATGGTTATTTCGGTTATCTATGTGAGTTATAGTAGGTTTCCAAATCCTATTGTGATTAGGATTGATGTTGGAGAGAAAATGATAAGTAGGCGTGTGGAATGGATATGATAAGGCCGAATGAATATCATTTTCCTTAGGTGCTTATCCTTGCTTATCTCTATCTCTATCTTTCCCTTCATTTTAGGGATTTAGCTTTATCTTGCTTTTTAGATAGAGTTAGGGTTCCTTATCATACTAGAGTGTACTAGTATAAATAGGGGACTATGTAGTCGTTTTTATTCAGTGAAATATTAAGAACTTTGAGTCATATTTTCGAGCTTAATTGTTTGTCAATTAAATTCGTGCCATTTAATAATTTTCAGGAGTGATAATTATTGAGTGATTAATCTACTTAATTCCAGGAGTGGTTTAAGTGAGATTGAAAGTTAATTAAATCTTTCAGGAGTTATTGATTTAATTTCCATATCCCATAAACACATAAAAACACAAACTTTAGCTACAAAACACATAAAAATTTGGACTTTAAAATATCTAGGTTCCTTTGCATTGGAGTACACTTGAATGTTTCTTTCATAGAGTCACATTCATATCAATTGGTATCAGTTTTCCAGGAGGGGGATGAAACAAAGTGTCCGACTTTCTTGGTAAGCATTCTAAACTAGTTAATTCTAGTTATTGATCATTGTTTGGGCTTGTGTGGTTGGTTGGCTACTACTCTTGTTGGCGTGACTTTGTGTATTTGTGTGGCTTATTTGTTGATTGTTTTAAGCTTTAAATCATGTCTAGTGTGGAGAAACTTGAAAAAATGATGCATGATTTACTTATTGGTGTTGAGGAGGACAGAGTTAGGGCTAGGAGGTTGGAAACCGCCCAATTGACCTTGCATGATATGTTTAAAAGGAAAAATAACCCTAATCATGTTGATTATGAATCTGATCATGAGGTTATGCAAAATGTTAAATCCACCTATGATGTTGATAGGGGAATAAAATTGGATGATTTTGATGGTAATGCAAATCCTGAAGATTTGCTTGAGTGGATTAGACAACTTGAGAAGGTGTGTGACTATAGGGGATTTGATGATGAGAAAAAGTTTAAAATTGCCACTATTAGACTAACTAAATATGCTGGGATTTGGTTAGAAAGTCTAAAAGCAAAAAGGGCAAAACTTGGAAAACCTAAGCTTAAAAGTTGGGAGAAGCTTAAAAGAAGTTGAAAGAGAGATTTATTCCAAGTGATTTCATTCAAAGGCAATACATGAAAAAGCGTGATTTAACTCAAGATTCTATGAGTGTGAATGATTATACTTTGGAATTTGATAAATTATGCTTGCTATGTGGTAATTAAGAAGTTGAGCAAGAAAAAATTGCTAGGTTTATTGGAGGTCTTCATAAATCTATTGCTAGAAAGATTGATATTGCCAACTATAGTACCTTTGATGATGTGTGTCAATTGGCTTTGAAGTTTGAAAGACATGAACTTGAGGATAAGAGAACCTATGGGGGAAAAACACCACTTTCAAAAGCTTTAACCCTAACCCTAATTATTCATCTTCTTCCAAAACCTTTGAAAAAAATGAAATTCCTTCTAAGGGGGAACAAAAGGGGGAGCGCCCTAAATTGGTGGTTTCTAGAGAGAAGTATGATGATAGTAGGAAGTGTTTTAAGTGTCAAGGGAGGGGTCATATTGCTGCAAATTGTCCCACTAGAAAAGCCCTAACCATGAGACAATACATGACCATGGAGGAGGAAGAGAGGATGTATGACTATGTGGTGGAGAGAGACCATGAGAGTGAGGAGAATGAGGATGAAGATGCCTATGCTGAAGATGACTCTAGGATGATTGGAGTTATTAGGAGGACTTTACATGTTGATCATTCACCTAATCATGAGCAAAGAGAAAATCTTTTTCATACTAGATGTAGAGTTGGTGATTTCTCTTGCAATGTGATTATTGATAGTTGATCTTGCACTAATGTGGTGGCATCTAATGTGGTCTCTAAGTTGAATTTGTTGGTTAGAGATCATCCTTGTCCTTACAAGTTGAGTTGGTTAGATGATAAGACTGGTTTGATGGTTAAGAAACAAGCCCTTGTTTCTTTTTCGATTGGTAGCTACAAAGATGAGTTGTGGGGCGATGTTCTTCCTATGAGTGCTTGTCATATTCTTCTTGGTAGACCTTGGCAATTTGATCGAAAGGCTATTCATGAGGGGGAGACCAATGTGTATTCTGTTTTGATGGGATCCAAAAGGATTCGACTTATGCCCTTGTCTCCTAACACTATTGCGCCAAAGAAGAGGGATGAAAGCAAGCAAAGTTTGTTCCTTTCACCCAAAGAGTTCGAAAAGGAGGTTGAAATAGAAGGTCATGGTTATGCTTTATTTGTTAAATGTACTTTAACTAATGATGTTTCTATGAAGGATCCTAACCTTACAGCTTTGCTAGAGGAGTTTGGGGATGTCTTTCCCAAAGAGTTGCCTCAAGGGTTACCACCTTTGAGAGGGATTGAGCATGCTATTGATCTAGTGCCAGGCTCACCTTTGCCTAACAAACCAGCATATAGATGCGATCCTATGGCTTCTAAGGAGCTACAAAAACAGATTGAACAGTTGATTGAACGAGGCTATGTGAAAGAAAGCATGAGTCCATGCGCCGTTCCTGCCCTTCTTGTCCCTAAGAAGGATGGTACGTGGAGGATGTGCATTGATAGTAGGGCCGTCAACAACATCACCATCAAGTATCATTTTCCTATGCCTAGATTGGAGGACATGCTTGATGAGTTACATGGAGCTTTGGTGTTTTCAAAGATAGACCTAAGGAGTGGATATCACCAAATGAGAATTAGGGAAGGAGATGAGTGGAAAACCGCTTTTAAGACCAAACAAGGTCTATATGAGTGGATGGTGATGCCTTTTGGTCTTTGCAATGCTCCTAGTTCTTTTATGAGGCTTATGAATGAGGTACTACGTCCCTTTCTTAACAAGTTTATTGTTGTCTATCTAGATGATATTCTTGTGTATAGTACTAGTATTGAATCTCATTTGGCTCATTTAAGACTTTTGTTTGAAAAATTGAGAGAACAAAAACTGTATGGAAAGATGGAAAAGTGTGACTTTCTTGTACCTAGTATTGCTTTTCTTGGCTATATTGTTTCTAGGGATGGAGTACATGTCCAGAGAAAGTCAAAGCTATTTCCACATGGTTGGCGCCAAGCAATGCTCATGAGTGTAGAAGTTTTCATGGCCTAGCTTCCTTCTATAGGAGGTTCATTCGAAACTTCTCAACAGTTATGGCTCCAATCACAGAGTTGATGAAGAAGGGAGAGTTTTCTTGGAACTCTCAAGCTCAAAGATCATTTGAAGAGGTGAAGAGGCTCCTTTGCAACGCCCCTATCCTAGCCTTGCCAGATTTTCACAAGTTGTTCGAGGTAGAGTGTGATGCAAGTGGGATTGGCGTAGGTGCTGTTTTGATCCAAGAGAAGAGGCCTATTGCATTCTTTAGTGAGAAATTGAGTGGCGCCAAGCTCAATTACTCCAATTATGATCGTGAGTTTTATGCTATTGTAAGGGCCTTGGATCATTGGTCTCATTATTTAAGGCCAAAGCCTTTTATTCTTCATTCAGATCATGAGGCACTCAAACACATCCATGGGCAACAAAAGCTCAATTATAGGCACGCCAAGTGGGTTGAATTCCTACAATCTTTTACTTTTTCTTCTAAGTATAAAGAAGGAAAGAGTAATGTTGTTGCTGATGCTCTTTCTAGGCGTTCCTATCTCTTAACCATGGTTGATGCTCGTATTTTAGGGTTTGATCATTTGAAAGAATTGTATGTAAAAGATGATGACTTTTGTAATTCTTTTACTAACCCTAATGGCATGTATGTAGTGCAAGAAGGATTTCTGCTTAAGGGGAACAGGCTTTGTGTTCCTAAGAGTGGCGTGAGGGAGTTGTTGGTGAGGGAAGTCCATAGTGGTGGAGTGGCTGGCCATTTTGGCATTCAAAAGACCCTAGACACATTGAGTGAGAGTTTCTATTGGCCTAGCATGGTGAAAGATGTTCATATGGTGGTTAGTAGGTGTGCTAGTTGTCAAAGGGCCAAGAGTACCTTCCATAAAGGCCTATACACTCCATTACCAGTCCCCAATGCTCCTTGGGATAGTGTGAGTATGGATTTCATAGTAGGGTTGCCTAGAACTCAAAGGGGAAAAGATGCTATCATGGTGGTGGTAGATCGTTTCTCTAAGATGGCTCATTTTGTACCTATGCATAAAACTGATGATGCTTTACATGTTGCTGATTTGTACTTTAGGGAGATCATTCGTCTACATGGCATCCCTAGAAGTATTGTTAGTGATCGTGATTCCAAGTTCCTAAGTCACTTTTGGAGGAGCTTGTGGAAGATGGTTGGAACCAAGTTACTTTTCAGTACTAGTCATCATCCTCAAACTGATGGCCAAACTGAAGTAACTAATAGAACTCTTGGAGCTTTATTGCGTGGTTTGGTGAGTAAAACACAAAAGGATTGGGATATGAAGCTAGCCCATGCTGAATTTGCTTATAATCGAGCTCATTCAACCACTACCTCTCAATCTCCATTTGAGGTGGTCTATGGTATCAATCCTTTCCTTCCTATTGATTTTATTGTACTAACCAAATCTGAAATTCATGTTGATGAGAGGTTCGAAACCTTCAAGAAAACATGTGAGCAAGTCAAAGCAAGAATAGAAAAGATGAACACTCAATACAAGGAGAGAGCAAACAAGCATAGAAGGCAACCAAAGTTCAAAAGTGGCGATCTTGTGTGGATTCATTTGAGAAAGGAGAGGTTCCCAAGCAAGAGGAAGAATAAGCTCATGCCTAGGGCTGATGGTCCCTTTGAGGTGCTTGAGGTGATTGGAGATAGTGCCTACAAGATTGATCTCCCAAGTGAGTATGGTGGTGTGAGTGCTACCTTCAATGTTGGAGATCTTAGTCCTTACTATGATGATGACAATTTGAGGACAAATTATTTTGAAGAGGGGGAGAATGACATGAGTCAAGAGCCAAAGTCAACCATTGGAGATGAGCCTATTTGCTTGGTTCTTGAGACCTTTGGATTCAAGCTCAAGGCCAATGGATCTTTTGTGACTATGTTAGCTTGGGAGGAAGAACTAGCTTGAAATGGCTAATATGGGGCGTCCATATGTAGTCTTATAGAGTATTCTATTTGCTTTTGTTGAGTCATTTTATTCATGTAATAAAAACTACCATAGGGGCCGAAATATGGTTATTTCGGTTATCTATGTGAGTAATAGTAGGTTTCCAAATCCTATTGTGATTAGGATTGATGTTGGAGAGAAAATGATAAGTAGGCGTGTGGAATGGATATGATAAGGCCGAATGCCTATCATTTTCCTTAGGTGCTTATCCTTGCTTATCTCTATCTCTATCTTTCCCTTCATTTTAGGGATTTAGCTTTATCTTGCTTTTTAGATAGAGTTAGGGTTCCTTATCATACTAGAGTGTACTAGTATAAATAGGGGACTATGTAGTCGTTTTTATTCAGTGAAATATTAAGAACTTTGAGTCATATTTTCGAGCTTAATTGTTTGTCAATTAAATTCGTGCCATTTAATAATTTTCAGGAGTGATAATTATTGAGTGATTAATCTACTTAATTCCAGGAGTGGTTTAAGTGAGATTGAAAGTTAATTAAATCTTTCAGGAGTTATTGATTTAATTTCCATATCCCATAAACACATAAAAACACAAACTTTAGCTACAAAACACATAAAAATTTGGACTTTAAAATATCTAGGTTCCTTTGCATTGGAGTACACTTGAATGTTTCTTTCATAGAGTCACATTCATATCAGAAGGTAGACGACGAAGGTACGAACCCACCTTGTGAAGGTAGACGACGAAGGCCGGCGATGAGGGGAGATGCGGCCGCCTGAGGGAGTGAGGGGAGAAGAGGCAGTGACAAAGTGTGAGTGTTTGAGAGGAGTTAGGTGACTTAGGTCAAATTGAATACTAAAAATGTTTTTTTTTTAAAAAAAAGGATATTCGGATTATCCGGATTTTCAAAACACGTATCCGTATCCGATCCGAATATCCGATTTTAAAATCGGATATCCGATCCGAATTATCCGAATTTTAAAAACCGGATCGGATTTCCGAAATTATTGGTCGGATAGCGGATATTTCGGATCGGATTTTTTGCACACCCCTACCTGGGCGGATCTGGACGAATGGGAGAGGGAAGGCCTGGGCTGGGAGGAGTGAGTGGCCCACGAATGACTTGTGGACCAGTAGGAGGGCCTGGGAGTAGTGTTTGGGGTAAGGGGAGAGAAGGGAGGTCCAATGGATTAGGGGCCCGTAAAAATTCATAGGAGGTAGATTGTGGGCTATGAAGAGCCGAAAAAGGGAATTTGTGCTCATCAAAGACAACATGACGACTTATGATAATTTTACGAGATGCAAGATCATAACACTTGTATCCCCTTTGATTAGAAGGATACCCCAAAAACATAGAAGGAGTAGAACGGGCTTGGAGTTTATGAATATTTGTGGAGGGATGCAAAGGGAAACATAAACACCCAAAAACCCTTAAATGAGAAAAGGAAGGCTCTTTTGGAAGATAATATGAAGGGGAGAGTGATTGGCGAGTTTCTTGGTGGGAAGGATGTTAAGTAGATATGTAGCCATTTGAAGTGCGTGATGCCAAAAAGAGGAGGGAAGGGAAGCATGAGCAAGTAAGGTACGAACCATGTTATTAATAGTGCATATTTTCCGCTCGGCTTTACCATTTTGAGATGAAGTATAAGGACAAGAGAAACGGAATGAAAGACCATGGGCCTTACAAAAATCCCAAAAAGGTGAATTATCAAACTCCCGACCATTGTCACATTGTAAAATTTTAATTTCCCGTTCAAATTGAGTGTGGATGTAAGTACGAAATTGTAAGAACGTGGAGTAAACTTGTGATTTCTTAGATAAAGGAAAGGTCCAAACAAAATCCGAAAAATCATCCACAACAACAAGATAGTGACGATGGCCCATAGAACTCAAAACGGGAGAAGTCCAAAGATCACAATGAACAATGTCAAAAGGCATCACAGTACTAGAAGTAGAAGCAACAAAAGGTAACTTAACATGTTTTCCAAGAGGACAAGAGTAACAAACAGGTGTAGTACTATGTTTATTACATTCAATCACTTTATTTCGCTTAAGAATATCTAGGATAAGAGCACCAGGATGACCCAGCCGATCATGCCACAGAGACGATGCTAAAGCAGCAAAACTAGACGCAGAATGGACTCGAGTTGAAAGGAAGAGGTGATAGGATAGAGGGCTCCCTGACTCTCACATCTCATGAATGGCCTCCCCGTCTGAAAATCCTTCACAGAAAACCCAAAAGGATCAAATTCTACAATCACAGAATTATCAGTAGTAAATTTTACGAACAAAGACCAAGTTTTTAATCAATTTAGGAGCATGAAGAACATTTTTGAGGGTTAAGGAAGGATGACATGTGTTTAATTTCGAGTCTCCATAACCACGAATCGGAATACTATGGCCATTTCCAACTACAATACCATCATTTTTGCTCAAATTAAAATAAGACGAGAAGTTACCTTGAGAGGAGGTCATATGGGAGGTAGCACCCGTGTCCATGTACCAATTTGGGTCCGGTGGAGTGATACCCAAAGTATGCATTGCTGCCTCGATGTCCGTAGGTGAATAAGAGGGAGTCTCGGCCATATAAGCTCGGGGCCGTGGGCCCAGAATGCTGCTGCCAGGAGAAGGAGGGCGCTGGAACGTGTTGGGCCTAGCCCAGCTAGACGTGGGATAAGGGCAGGGTGGCATGAGGAAATTACATAATCTATCAGTCTTTATGAGGAAATTCTGGGATTAGTGTAAGAAATTTGAATTATACTGTACTACCTTAGTTTCATTCTATTGCAACCTTGAACTTTTTACACTATCCATACATTCTCATTTGACCTTCTTTTGTGATTTATACATAAGGATAGATATATGATAATTAATTACTATAAACTTTTTATAATTTCTACCTAGATAAAATTAGATATATTAACGTTTAAAGTAGTGCATTAGGATTTGGAAGGCATAAAACTCCCTGCTTGCAATTTAGAACGGAGGTACATAGTTTTTAAGAATTATGCGCACTCAATTTAAAAATCCTGGATCTGCCACTGCTTTGACAAGTTCAGAATTATGAGAAGACTAGAGAATAATTTATTGGATTTTTTAGTAGATCAGAGAATGAAATTTAACTAGAGAAAACCATGCATAAGGGAATTAATATAATACCCCTAATGTATAGCCGAAATGACCCAAAAAATGGACAAAACATACAAATAGTAAGAGCTTTTGAAAACCGTTCGACGCGTTCGTAGAGCTAGGTTGGTAAACCATTCAAGGCGTTCTAAGAGAGTATTTATCAACTTAAATTATGAGAAATTATATAGATTTGTTGAGTGTTGACTCTTAATTGTTTCAGTTTTCTTAAAGATAACATAAACTTGATGTCCCTTCTTCAGAATAAAAATCACCAAAAGAAACACAGTCCTTCCATTTTCACTAAATTGTTACACTTTGCTTCCATAGTTTTTAATACAAGTACTTTTATGATGTATCCGTACAACTTATAACTGAAAAATACATTTTGCGACGATCTAACAAAATTCACGTTATTAAATTTTTCATTATTTTTAAATCACATAAATATCAAATAAATAAAATAGTGCCAAAATGAAAAGGAGGGTGACAATTCTAACCAAACGGGGTGAGTAACATGCCAGTTATAGTAAGCCAAGATTTTGACCCCTTTGCATATCAATTAATTCTCCTATATTTAGCCAAAATCTGATGAGATAAAGGACTAAAATGAGTCAAATGTCACCAATTGATGATGAGTCACACCTTTGTTATAGGATTCTCTCGAGTCATATTTGGTGTGAATTGTGACCACCTCCACTCCTGTTTTTCTTGGATGTGACTCAAAAGTGAGTGACTAAGAAAATCATGAAACCAAAAGTGACTCGAACAAAGTATTGCAACTTTTTAAGATGATTAATTTCCTAAGAAAATAGAAAAAAATATCCTAAGTTATTTGCAAAATGACCTAGTAAAATGATAAATAATGTATGGGGTCTGCCTAGCAGACCTCCTACTGGATGCAGACCACTGGTCCTGCCACTCCACGTTAACGCACCAGGAGCACTCCACGTCAGGGCACCAGGAGCACTCCACGTCAGCGCACCAGGAGCACTCCACGTCAGCGCACCAGGAGCACTCCACGTCAGCGCACCAAGAGCAGAGCAGACCTCCTCAGGCAGACTGCTCCGGATATAACCTCTAGGCAGGAGATTAATGAAGGCCTTGTTCACCTTGGCCCACTTCTAAAGAGGCCCACTTACTTTGCTAGGTCAGTTACAAGTCCATATCTCATATAAATACCCATGCCCATGCATGGGTAAGGTACGTTGAATCAAACACTCACAAAATACTTGCACTTGATACTCGTTTTCTCTCTACTAGAGATCTTGTGCTCAACTTGGACTGACTTAGGCATCGGAGAGGCGATCCTCGGAACCACCCCCGAGGTTTTTCCTTGTTTTGCAGGTAACCACCACCACGAATGACGTTTGGAAGCCACGTTCCACCAAGTACCCACCACCACATACACTGTAGCTGTCTTGGACAGAAACAATTTGGCGCTAGAAGGAGGGGAAGAGTAGAAAAGCCCAATCTACAACTTCGCAATTGTGGTTCCTACCTCAGAAACACTCGGTTCCTACAGTTCAGGAGAAGAGAGCAACTCTCCACTAAGAGAAACAACCACGAGATCAACTAGAAGGGGTAGTGCTGCTACCACCAGGTCAGCAAGAAGGGATAGCACTGCTACCCACACTCGAGAAACTAGGCAGACCCAGCAGCCAAGCAGCTCAGTGGTCATGCCCACGCCTGAACAACTCCAAGCAGCCATCCACGTGCTGCAATCAGCCCAGCAGTATATGCAGACTGTTGGAGGCCAACCTGCTCGAAAGAGGAGGAGATCTGGAACACATGATTCAGTTCGAAGACACCTGCGACTGTCATCTGAAGAGCCCATGTGCGGGTATAACAAGACAAACATCACTCCTACCCCGACGTCAGAGTATGGCTTATCTAGCCGCTCTGGACTTGGATACATCAAGAGGGGTTGGCAAGAGGACGAATGGGATACTGAGGTGATGCAGGAGGAAAACTCCAGCCTGTTCGAGGAACTTACCTCCACAGGGTATACAGCAGGCTCGAGCCGGAAGTCTGTCCACAGAGGGAACCCAGGAGGCGCAGCTCAGGGGAAGCCCCGGCGCAGGATCAGGCGTAACGCAGGATCTGAAGAGGCCCTGTCTACGCCTAGAGGCGGATCAATCAGAAGGCACGTCAGCCTGAGATTGGGGACAATAGCAGAGGAGGGCTCCGGCGATAATGGAGCCCCCACAGATCTCAGAGGACTCATATCCCACAGAGTTGGTTCCAGACCCATTGTGGTCTCACCAGCAGAAGATATTAGGTCTCCTTCCAAATCTCCCTTCACACCTGAAATCATTGCGGCCAGAGTGTCGAAGGCGAAGCTCCCACTGAATCTCAAGTTTGAAAGGGAGGGAGACCCAAAGGAGCATGTGGCAGCCTTTGAAACCCACATGGAGCTAGGGAACTACAATGAGGCTACTTGGTGCAGACACTTCCCTGCCAATCTGGCAGGGATAGCTCAGACCTGGTTCAGAACTATCCCTCAAGGAACGATAGCCAACTTTGATGAACTGAAGAAGAGATTCAAAGAGCACTTCGTCAGTGGAAGCAGGAGAAGCAAGTCCACTCATGAGCTGCTATTGCTGAAGCAGACTCAGAATGAGAGCCTACAGGATTTCATAGGGAGGTTCAACAAAGAGATGGTTCACATCCCAGAGCTGGAGTAGAAGCTCGCTCTGCACGCTATGAGGAACGCCCTACCCCACACCAGTAAGTTCAGGGATGACTTAAAATGGGTCACCATGACGGAGCTCAGTGAAGCCCTGGCCCTGGCAGAAAAATACATAGCTGTCGAGGACTTCAACAAAGCCTCGACACCCGGAGCAGGCAGGCCTGCCAGGCAGAATGAGCAGCCCTTCATGGGAGGCAGATTGAACTTTGGAGGCTCCAGGCCCCATCAGAACAGAGGAAGAGAGAAGCAGAAGGAAGCAGAGAGGGAGGTGGACCGACTGAGGGACCAGGAGAAGTATAATAACTACAGCAACCTCAGCATGCCCAAGGCTGAGATCTTTCTGACCAACAGAGATGGCAGCAAGTGGCACAGACCACCTCCCACCAAGAAGAGAAGCCTGGGCCCCAACATGGCAGAGTTCTGCGTTTTCCATGAGGTGCCAGGCCACAGTACCGAAGACTGCATAAGTCTAATAAATGATCTAGAAAGCCTGATCAGAAGAGGCTACTTTAAGGAGTACCTGGCCTGGAATCAGGGGATCAAGGAGAAGGAGCAACAGAATGAAGGGCAAAAACTACAGGACAAACGGGCGGAGATCAAGGAAGGAAAAAAGAAGACGATATATGTCATATTTGGAAGTTCTAGTTCGATGGGGGGAGAGAGGGCTCATCTGAGGCAGCTCACCCACCCCAACCTCTACTCCATCGACCAGGCAGAGCTGAGCCCAGACCTGCCAGATATGACTTTCACAGCAGAGGACTGCAAAGGCATCAGTTTTCCACACTCTGACCCTCTAGTAGTCACTCTGGAGATTAGCAGTACAGATGTACGAAGAATACTATTGGATGGCGGGAGCGCCGTGAATATCCTTTACAAGGATACCTTCGATAAAATGGAGCTGGACCGTTCAATGTTGAAACGAGGAGGAACTCCAATCGTCGGCTTCACAGGGAACTCCATTATCCCAGAGGGGAAAATACATCTGACTGTGACCACAGAGGGGCAGAATGGAGTGAAGAGGACTGTAGTGCAAGACTTCCTGGTAGTAGACCTCCCATCACTGTACAACGCTCTGATGGGAAGGAAGTTTATTGAGGCAGTGCAGGGAGTCCCGTCAACCCATCACCAGACCATGCTTTTCCTAAGTAAAACTGGTGAGGTAGGCAGACTGAGGGGGAGACCAGAGAGCAGCTAGTTCATGCAATCTGACCGCTCTGAAGAAGGATAAAATACCTCCTCCTCCTGACCACTCTGGGTCCAGGAGACAGAGGAGAAAGGAAAAAAAGGAAGGAAAGAAGAAAGAGGCTGAAGAAGCCAAGAAGGACCAGGCTGAAGAAGCCGGGAAGGAAGGAAAGGAAGGAAAGGCCGAAGAGGCCAAGGAAAGAAAGGAAGAATGTGCAGCTATCAGTGAGGCCGATGCTCGGCCGGAAGCAAATCAAGAAGCAAATAAGCCTGAATCGGGGGAAGAGACCGAAGAGGTACTCTTGGGACCGGAAGAAGGCAGGACAGTCAGAATAGGTAAAGACCTGGATCCTGAAACCAAAGTCAACCTAATCAGTCTACTGAAAGAGAATGCAGTAGTGTTCGCCTTCTCAGCAGCTGAGATGCCTGGGGTAGACCCCGCCACCATCAACCACAGATTGAACATTGCCGCAGGGTACAGACCCGTAAAGCAAAAAAGGAGAAACTACTCTGCGGAGAAAAATAAAGCCATCGAGGAAGAAGTACAGAAGCTGCTAGAGCAGGGTTCATAGAGCCCTGTAAATATCCAGAGTGGATGGCCAATGTGGTGATGGTAAAAAAGGCGAATGGGAGTTAGAGGATGTGTGTAGACTTCACAGACCTCAATAAGTCCTGCCCCAAGAACTGCTATCCCTTGCCAAGAATCGACCAGCTGGTAGACTCCACAAGTGGTCATGCTCTACTCAGCTTCATGGACGCCTTCAGCGGGTACCATCAGATCTTCATGGATCCTGCAGATAAAGAAAAGACGATATTTATCACCCCTATTGGGGTATTTTGCTATATCATGATGCCGTTTAGGCTGAAGAATGCAGGTGCCACCTATCAAAGACTGATGGATCAGGTCTTTGCAGGACAGAGGGGAAGGAATCTGGAGGTGTACGTGGATGACGTTATCACCAAAAGTAAAACTGAGGCTGACCATATAGCAGATCTGAAGGAGACCTTCGCCAATCTCCGTAAACACAGCATTAAACTGAATCCTAAAAAATGCGTGTTCGGAGTACGGTTAGGGAAATTTCTGGGCTATCTGGTAAGTGAAAGGGGGATTGACGCGAACCCCGACGAAGTGAAAGCAGCTATGGATCTGCCAGAACCTAAAAGCATTAGAGACATCCAGAGGCTGACAGGCAGAATGACAGCCCTGTCCAGATTCATAGCTCAGTCTGCAGAGAAAGCTCTCCCATTCTTCAAAATATTGAAGGGGAACAAAGAGTTCAAGTGGGAAGCAGAGCAGAGGGAGGCATTCCAGAAGCTGAAATCACACCTCTCTAGTCTGCCAACGCTGGCCAGACCCAAGACAGGGGAGGCTCTCTTCCTGTACATTGTTGTTACTGCTGCAACTGTGAGTGCAGTCCTGTTGAAAGAAGAAAACAAGTAGCAGCAGCCAGTGTACTTTGTGAGCCACACCCTCACGGGTGCAGAAACACGCTACCCATTGATAGAAAAGGCAGCCTACGCAGTAGTGCTGGCCACCAGAAAGCTGAGGCCATATTTCGACGCACATCCCGTCACTGTGCTGACAAATATGCCCTTGGAAAAGGCAATGGAGAAGGTAGACAAATCGGGGAGAATCATGAACTGGGCCCTGGAGCTGACAGGGTTCGACATTAAGTTCGCCCTACGAACCGCCATCAAAGCACAAGCTCTGGCAGATTTCTTAGCAGAGTGTGCATACCAGGAAGCAGTTGGAGAGCCCTGAGCCTGGGAAGTCTTTACAGATGGGTCTGCAACCATCAATGGCTCTGGGGCAGGCGTGGTCATCAGAACCAATAATGAATCATTGAATACGCCTTGAAATTCTTATTTTCAGCAACCAATAATGAATCAGAGTACGAAGCGGCCATCGCTAGACTGCAGCTTTGCCAGACTCTGGAAGCCAAGAACGTCCACCTCAAAATTGACTCACAGTTGGTAACCAACCAAGTCAAGGGGGAGTACTAGGCTAAAGAGCCCACAATGCAGAGTTACTTGGCTAGGATGAGGTCTCTAATTTCAAATTTTGAATGTTTTAGAATTGAACAAGTGCCGAGAGCACAGAACGCCCAAGCAGATGCTCAGTCCAAATTGGGGAGCAGCAGTCTGTAGGAGTTGAACAGATATGTCCTGGTGGAAGTCAGACCCACCAGTGCAATATGCGAGGATGCAGAGCGAGTCTTAGAGCTGGAGGATATGCCAGAATGGATCAGAGAGATCGCTGAGTATAAGCAGACTGGTAAACTACCAGAGGGAAAGATGAAAGCAAGAAAGCTTAAGCTGACAGCATGCAGGTACTGCCTGATCGGGGACGAGCTATACAGGAAATCTTTCTCTCTGCCCCTACTCAAATGCGTAGGACAAAGAGACGCAAACTACATATTGAGGGAGATCCATGAAGGTCTTTGCGGACACCACATCGGGCCAAAATCTCTGGCTCACAAAGCTCTCAGAGCGGGTTATTATTGGCCCACGATGAAAGCTGACTCTGAAGCTCTGGTGAAAAAGTGTGATAGCTGCCAGAAGTTCGCCCCAAACATCAAGCTGCCAGCAAACGAACTCATGCCGATGTACAATCCTATCCCATTCGCCCAATGGGGACTGGACATTCTGGGACCCTTTACAACAGCCCAATATCAGAAGAGATGGTTGATTGTGGGGGTAGACTACTTCACAAAGTGGATAGAGGCAGAAGCCCTATCCACCATCACAGAAGCAGCCGTTAGAAAGTTCCTATGGCAGAGCATCATCACCAGATACGGGATTCCGAAGGCTTTCGTCTTCGATCATGGAAGACAGTTTGACAATATGCCCCTGTCAGGGTGGCTGGAACAGTTTGGGATCAAATACGCTCTGTCTTCAGTCTGCAACCGTCAGTGCAATGGTCAAGCCGAAGCTGTTAACAAGCAAATCATGATAGGCCTGCAAAAGAAGCTAGAGGAGCAGAAAAGCAAATGGTTAGAGGAACTGCCCAACACTCTATGGTCAATCAGAACCACAGTCAAAGAGTCAACTGGGCAGACCCCCTTCCATCTGGTGTATGGCTCTGAAGCCGTCATGCCTGTTGAGATTGGATCTGAAAGTCTGAGAATAAGCCTATTTGAGCCCGGTCTGAACGATGAAGCTCTGAGAACCAATTTAGATCTGCTGGACGAACACAGGAATGAAGCTAGGCTAAGAATGGAAGCCTACAAAGTCAGAATCAGCAGATACTATAACCGGAAAGTGAGGGCTAGGCCTCTGGAGGTAGGGGATCTGGTACTCAGAAATGCAGCAGCTGTGCAGAAAGACAAAATACATGGAAAGCTGTCATCTAAGTGGGAAGGACCCTACCAGGTTAGTGAAGAGCTACACCTTGGAACCTACAGACTGAAAAGAATGGATGGGAGCGAACTGAAAAGCAACTGGAATGCCCGCATTCTGAAAAAATATTTTGTGTAACCCAGATTGTACCAAACAACTCCTATGAATGAAAGGCCTTTGAGCCACCCTTTGCAAAATATACACTCTCCATTTCGCATGAAACCCCCATCCCCTTATTTGCTCTTTATAAAAATAAAATGCCAAAATCAGACAGACCATCAGCAGACAGAGAAAAAACATCACAGCCTGGCAAAACAAGACAGGGTCTGAGCCAGAATGAAGGTCGAAGAGGCCTATCAGACACAGAAACTATCTATGAAGAAAGGGAGTCAGCCGAAAGGTCAACTCTGTCCAGAGCCCATAAGGACCACAGAGTGATCGGATGTCGGCTCGACTTAGCGATGTCATAGACCTCTACCTCTAAACCTGCAGGGCCAAAGACCCGAAAAGCAGCAAGGATAAGTCGTAGACACCTAAGGTTAATGGGGATGGCAGAGTTCAAAAGAACCAAGCGTACCCCGACACAAAGATGGTAGCAGAAAGAGTTAAAGGGTAAACCCCAAAATTCCCGAAACCGTCACGACTTAGGGCGTCAAAATACCTCCTACGCTCTGCTTATTGTTGGACCACTGTCACACATAAGACAGAGCAGAAGAGTAAAGGGCCCCCTAAAGTCACAGCTCTGAGTTACTTTCAGGATCTACTGAGCTGAATAAACAAATGCACTATGCTGCTACCCATCAAACTCAGCGTCAGAGCAGAATGCCCTTGGACCTGCAAGATATGCCAGGATAAAGAGCAGCAGAGCACAAACATTTAGCAAAAATAGGAAGATTTGGCATGCACTAGATAGAAGAGACAAAAATCAATATCAGAACAACATAACTTGCATTTCTGAAAAATCATTGTATCTTACATGAAGGCTCTGGCTATGAACCAGATCAGAATGCTACAACACTACTACAAAAACGGCGGCTACCTAACCAAAATAAGGGAGCAAATACAGATGAAAAGCTATTGTTTGACTATTTAATTACAAATATTACAAGAGAAGTCAATTAGGGATATCATCAGAGGGCAAGAACGGAGGACTGCAGTCAGTTCAGCACAGGCTCCAGCTCATCCACCTCAGCAGCTCAGACAGGAGTCACAAGAAGACTGAGGTGAAGCGCGAGATAGCCGCCCGAGTTCCTATTGTTTAGGAACAGAGCTGCCATCCCCCGCCGAGCTCCCATCTACTTGTTGCTCTGAGCACTCTCCCTCTGCAGGCAGAGAGTAGAGCAGCTCCAGGTCTCTAAGCTCCTGGGTGGCAGGAGGTTGCATGTGCACCCCTACGGGCGTAGGCCTCGTCGAAAGCATCCCAGTTGAAAGAGGGCTGCAGATGCCAGAGGAACCTACGGACAACGATTTTGCAATCCTCCCAATACTTGTCCCCAAACGCCTCGTCCATCTGCGCAACCCGGGCCGCTCCTTCGGCATTCAGCTGAGCTTCTCTCTCTGATAGCAGCTTGGAGAACTCTGCCCCAAGCTCAGTCTCCCTCTGCCTCAGAGCCTGCTCAGCCTCCTTGGCCTGCTGAGCCAACTTAGCAGAGCAGCCTTCATGGTCAGCCTGCACAGCAGAAAGCTGACCCTTCAGCTGCTCCAGCTCCTTCGCCACAGTTTGCAGCCTGGCCTCAGAGGCCTTCAGCTTCGTCTCCGCCACGGAAGAACGAGACGACGCCTCACTCAGCTGGGAAGAGAGCTTTGAATGTTCAGCAGCGATGGCCTCCGCTTCCCTCGCCATACCTTCCATGCGTTGGTTGGCGGTTCGCAGGGTGTCGCGCTCCACAATCAGGGCGTCCCTCTCCTCCTCAGCAGCCTGGCATGTAGCCACAATCAGAGAGTTGGCTGCCTTCAGCTTGGCATATTCTTGACTCTGCTGCGCCACTTGAGCTCTGAGCTGATGCAGTTCAGGGAGGTCTGCCTCATGTCTTCCCTGCCCTAAGGCATGGCAGAACTCCCCAATGAAGGCGCCGGCCCGTGCAGCCTATATTCAAGGAAAAATAGATCAGATTGACCACAAAAGATTCAAAAGACAACAAAGGCAGAAAAGCTAAAGAACTTACCAAAGGAACGTCCTGGACGACGTAATTCCCGGAGAAGCGACTGGCTAGAAGCTTCAGCCACTCACGGGGGTCAGGGAAAGCCACAGGCATCTGCTCATGCCCCTGCGCCTCCTGTCGGTCACCCGTCGATCCCCTCTGTAGAGAATCTGAACCAAAGGAAAGATCAGTAAGGTCCACAGAAGGGAAAGAGCCGGAAGTGAGGCCCGGTAAAGGGTACGCACCTTGAGTGACTTGCTCAACCTCAACATCGACGATCGAAACGGGGTCAGCAGGAAGGCGAGCTTTCTTCTGTGGGGGAGCCTCTTCCTCGTTCTGCCCCTCTGTTGGTCTCTTCTGGGAATGCGAAGAGACCTCAGACTTAGCTACAATCTTCTAAGCAGGCTCCGCAGGAACCTTAGGCTGACCTGCAGTTGGAGCAGAGGTCTGAAGAGCCTCAGCAGACTGCGCTTTCTTGGCTTGCAAAGCATTATCAGCAAAGCAAGACACACGTTAAAATGAAAACTGAAAGACAAAAGAAAGGAGAAAAAACACTAACCAGACGCGCCAACTGCTCGGGGGTTGGAGCAAGGGTCTGCTTGAAACCTCTGGGAGGAGGAGCAGCCTTCCTTCCAGGAGGAGTAGGCTTCTGAGCAGGAGGAGTAGACTTCTAAACAGGGGGAGCCACGACGTTCTCCACCACTGGGACGGAAGTGGAACTCAACTGCTCCACCTTCTCGTGTTGAAGAGGCTCCAACACCTCCTCCTGGTTAGTCTGCCCACTGGGACCTAGCAAATTAAAGGTCGGTCAAATAAGTTAAGAAGATCGAAAATCAGAATAACAGGGAAGGAAGATAAAAATGAGTCTGAAGAAGACGCACACCTGATGCAGTCTGGTCCTAAACCTGGCCCTCTGCAGCACGAGTCGTGGCAGTCTGAGCAGTCTCTGTCGAACTCCTGTCGAACTCCGTCATTGCTTGGTGAGACTCCCAACCAGTTTCATCAGACTGAGCAGGACCATCCGTTGGAGTGATTTCTTTCTCAGTCCTGATGAACTCGCTCATTGCTTGGTCAGGCTCTCCCATGGGCACTTCCTCCACCACAAGTGGATCTGAAAATAAGCAGAACAGATAAGGAGTTTGCAACAGAATACATACAAGTAGAAAGAGCAGATTGATCATCGTAAATAGTACCTGTCTGCACAGGACGAAGCTGTTACAGAGGTTCAACAACCAGAACAGTCCCTTGCAGAGTGCTGGCTCCCTCTGCATCGCCATCACCATCATCATCATCGTCCTCCGGCAAATTCACGGCACGCCGGGAACGACGAGTCTGTAAAGGCTCAGCCGCCGCCTCCTCCTCATCACCAGATTCGATCTCGGTGACAGTGGCAGAAGGGCCAGTCGACGGCCGAGACACCCCTATGTACCTATCCACAAGCGCAGGACGCTTGGTCACAAGGGAAGGATAAAATCCGGGACGGTGTAGGTCCCCGAATTCGGTATCGGGCGATACTGGCGACACACCGAGGACTCACTCAGACCCAGCTCCATGGGGATAGCAGACCCCAAAGTCTCTACAAAAATCAGAAAGTTGATCAGCGGCTATAAAGTAGACAACAGGCAGAAAACAATAGAAAAAGGGCAGAGCAAGTTGTGAGCTCAGAACCCACCCATAATCAGAGCGCGGACTATCTTTCTGCATGGAACTGCAGAACAGCACAAAAAATGAGTGCCATGTGGCACAGCAGAACAAAAAGTAAAAATACAGAATATCAAATCCCGGCAGAGCACTTACCAGTAGTGTAGTCCGGTGACAGCTTGCCTATCCTCAAGAAGGCATTCTGACACATCACATAGTGATGCAGCAGCCAATACTTGGGAAGAAACTGCTTCCTGTCAGCAGGCCCCTTGGGTTTGGACTTGAAGTAGTAGTAAGCTACCCTCTCGTCCCAGTTCAGAACATGGGGGTCCTTCTGCTTTTGAAACTCAGGCTCCACAGGGCGCAGAGGAGCCCTGAATTGATAAGGGTGCCCCGCCTCCGTCGGTACTCCAACAAAGAGGAAACTATCCCGCCAATCCTTCAGAGTGAGATCAACAGGATAGACCGTCAAGTGGTTGGCTCGTACCGAACCTGTGAAGTAACCATATTCTCCCCCTGCCTCTTGAAATGAAACAGACACTTGAAAAGGTTCATGGTCAGGGGGAAGTCCAAAGCTTCACAGACCCAAATGAACCCTAGAATTTTCTTCAAAGACTGGGGGTTAACTTGGCAGAGCGCCATTTTGTATTCGCAGAGGACCCACTCCAGAAACCAGTGGATCGGGAACCTTAGCCCAAACTCCAGCTACTTAAGATACACGGCAGTGTACCCCCTGGTACATCTGCCAAGCTCGACCCTCCTGAGGAACTACCACCCAGGATCCACGAAGCGGCTTAATCTCCGCAGCAAACTCAATGTAGTAAGTAGCATGCGCCCGTTTGAACGCATCTGCAGACTTTTTGGCCAAATACGGCTTGCCCTTGCTGTCATATAGGGCAGTGAGTTCCATCCCATGCCTACTGTAGGACCACTTGATGCGGGGCAAAGAGGGCTTGAATTTATAGTTGGGAGGGAACCTGTTGGTCTCAGGGCCCAAAACCTCTCGGCGCAAGCCGTCCAGGGATCGAAGATAGCCCACTCCTCTGGAACCACCTCGTCCTTACATCGAGGGAGATCCAGCGTCAAGAATGGAGACTGGGTATGCATCAGATAAGGTTCGTCTGGTTCAGACGAAGAAGTAGACACCACGCCCTTTCCACGGGATGCGGCAGACTGAGAGGTAGACATTCTGCACAACACAAGAGGCAGAAGACAAAGCATCAGACTTAAAGTCACAATACAAAACAGTCTGGCACCTCAGACCTACAGACTGAGCCACCCGACTGGGGGCAAGGATATGTATGGTATGGGAAGATCAGAGATAGCCAAGAAATAGGATATTTTCTTGCTTTTCTTGCAAAAAGATACATGCAGAGTAGCCTGGCACCTCAGACCTACAGACTGAACCACCAGACTGGGGGGGCAAGGATATGTATGGTATGGGAAGATCAGAGATAGCCAAGAAATAGGATATTTTCTTGCAAATGATACAAGCAGAAACAACGAAGGCATATCACAAAGATCTACAGCCCAGCAAATAAAGAGGATAACAGAGCAAACAAAGCAAACCCTAAAATCCCACAAACAACAGTCAAGAGGATAGGCAGAGCAGAGCTCAGCTGAAGAGGCAAAGCGAGCCTACTACCCAGAACAGCAGAGTGGAAGTAAAAACAACACCAAACACACAAGAAAAAAAAATAAACAGTCGCATATGAAGGTCAAAGAAAGACAAACCCTAATTCCCAAAAACACAGGCAAATAAGTGCGCACAGAGGAAAAAAGGGAAAAACCCATAAACACAGAGAAACCACAGCCAAACCATCCAAAAAGAAAAAATCAAGAGTAGATCTTTACCAAGGGTTTACCTGAATGAAGGATGGAAGACAAGGAGAAGAGAAAAGACAAAAACAGCAAACGCGAAGTATCAACACTCCAAATTGCTTACCAGGCGCACGCAAATCCCAGAAAAATCGAAGGAAATCACTTGAAAATTGCTAGGGCAAGAGGAGATTCTTGGAGAGCAACAGGGGGAAATCTATGGGCAAGAGGTTCCAAAGAGAAGAGAATGAAAAGTTCCACAAGGGGTCGATTCAACCTTTAAATAGGCAAATTACATCCACTCAACATTAATTTCCCATCATTACATTCCTTGGGAACCCAAAGAGTCACATCAATTCAATTCAAAATGAATTAATGATCGTTGCTCAACACCCCAACCAAATGGGCGGGAAAAATGGAAGCACTCTGAAGTCTGTGAAGAGCAACTATCATAGAGTCACTTATCAGTCTGCGAAGAGCGAACGCCAGACCAAAAACAAACGTACCCAGCATATTGCAATCGGCAAATACTGGGTCCGGGGGCAATTGTATGGGGTCTGCCTAGCAGACCTCCAGCTGGCAGCAGACCACTGGTCCTGCCACTCCACGTCAGAGCACCAGGAGCAGAGCAGACCTCCTCAGGTAGACTGTTCCGGATATAACCTCTAGGCAGGAGATTAATGAAGGCCTTGTTCACCTTGGGCCACTTCCAAAGGTCCACTTACTTTGCTAGGTCAGTTACAGTCCAAATCTCATATAAATACCCATGCCCATCATGGGTAAGGTACGTTGAATCAAACACTCACAAAATACTTGCACTTGATACTCGTTTTCTCTCTACTAGAGATCTTGTGCTCAACTTAGACTGACTTATGCATCGGAGAGGTGATCCTCGGAACCACCCGAGGTTTCTCCTTGTTTTGCAGGTAACCACCACCACCACGAAGGACGTTTGTGAGCCACGTTTCACCAAGTACCCACCACCACATACAGTGTAGCTGTCTTGGACAGAAACAAATAATAAATATTGTCAATTTTTTGTTAGAATTGATATCTTTTTTAAATAAATGTATGTATGAATCTCGAGCGAGTCTTATCTCAAGAATGCAGTATCTGAGCATTGACCGTAAAGGAAGTTGTGAGGAAGCAATTATGAAAGCGTCATATTGGAGGTAGATGGCAAAATCATCAAATCAATCCCAATATAAGTAGAAAAATGTGATTATTTATCCAAACTACTACTTTAGTCTTAGCTTTTAAGAGGTTAATGTAACACAATGTTAATGCAACACAAGTATACAACCATACAAATTATTATGGGCCCTTATAGCGTGTCTCGTCATCTGTAGGTATTCCAATTTCCATGTATCCAATGTTCTCAAGATTTGGCTATTCAAACTATACCTTAACATTTAAACTCCTATGTTTGGAAAAGCACGCAACTTATTCTATGGTTATTATGAAAAGATCGATTATTCGATTATGACTTTTTAAATATGTCCTAAAACTATCGTTAGGGATGGCAATGGGTCTTGGACTCGACCCAGACCCAGAATCATAGACCCATTTATAAGGGTTTGGGTCCAACTTTTTTAGACCCTATGGGTCTGGGTCCAGAGGTTATCAGGCGGGTCTGGGTCTTGGTCCAACTATATCAGACCCAGACCCGGTCCAGACCCTACTCATAGACCCATTTACATAAAAAAAGTTAAGAAAAAATAAAGTTGTAATTTGTGACTCCATTTTAAGACAAGTAATAATGTAAGTTTAAATATTTTAAAGATTTATGAGCTATATTATGTTAATTATTACGATACAAGCTTTAACCATAGCCACACGAACCTATATAAAAGACGAAATAAATTAGTTAGATTAAAAAATACTATTAAACTTGAAATTCAAAAGGACCCACTAAGGACCCTAGACCCATCAGACACAAAGGATTTGGGTCTTGGTCTGAAAATTCTAGACCCAATGAGTCTGGGTCGAGTCTGGATCTAGAAGAAATTAATGGGTCTGGGTCTGGTCAGACCCGACCCAGACCCTACTCATTGCCATTAGGTGGTACAACCAATTCTTGTCCGACCGATCAAAACTTTTCAAGAGTTAATTTCTTCTTCCATGAGCTCGGAGTTCGGGTTGTATAGCTAAGTTGCGCAAACAATTGCATGAGAAATCTTTTGGCCAAATAATGATGGGGTTGAAAGCTGAATTAAACGGCCCAAAAGATGGTGTAACTGGGCCAAGTCCAAAACCAGAGAGCAAAAGCAATACGGACAATTGAGAAAAGTTAAACAGTTCATTGATCTTATGAATATTGGGCCTTTGCCTAGGTTTGCATGGCTATAGGGATAGCCCATATATACTGGTTACTGTCTTGCATTTCTTGTGTCTCCAATTTTGGTCCATAAACTGACGGATTGTTGCATTAGGTTTCGTTTCTTCGTCCAAAAATAATAGTCATACTCATATTTCTCATAACTATTTTGATGTATTGACCGATGATTTATCTTCCATAGGCTCGTACACAGTGAATATTGTCGGAGTTTTCATACTAAAACCAATGGATAACAAGTGAAGTCACTCAGTAGTAGTCTCTTAATACTTTCTTTTACTATGTGCAAACCCATGTTACAATTTAGGAAGAGGTCACATCCTTTTCTATGGGTATTACTTGTAATTCTACCTTTAATTCTTGATAATTGTTGAGAAAGATAAATTAGCTAAGTCAGCGGTTAGCTTATTTTCTAGCATTTTCTCTTATTCAAAATAATTAAGAATACAACATGCTTTATGGAAAAAAATTACTATTCTAAGATGGAGCGATAAATTTCATATTCCATCTTACAAGCATGAACTAGTTTTCAGTTGAAGCTGTCATGTTGTTTTTAATAAGAATAATTGTTATACGAAGAGGGCAATAACTAATTAATTATACATAGAGAAAAACACCAACAAGCTAAGGAAAAGGGAGCATATTAGAGGAATTGTAGATTGATACTTGAATAATTGATGGATGATAAACCTACAAAGCCCACGTTATTTCAGGTGGATTTCACCTAGTTTAATTAGTTAAAGTTTTTTTTTGTGAAACAAAGGGTATTATCGTCAGAAGCAATGACTATTCCCTCGCTTAGGGTACTCGACTTAAGCGTAAAAGGCTGACCAATGATCTATTTTCATTCACAAAGGTAATGATTCAAATCCAGACCTTTTGGTTAAGAGACAAAGTGAGCGACCACTATGTCAAGACCAACTTGATTAACTAGTTAGCGTTTTAGTGATACAATCTTAAATCCGATATTGAATTGTTTTTGATCTTTATGGCTTTCTATACGTACAAAAAGAAAGTCTCAACCATCCAAACCCCTTGAAAGAAAAACAAATGCAAATCGAATCCCTCGTGAGTTATGAGTTATGACCTTAGCTTGTTGGGTGTGTTTGTTGGTTAGTTGTACCTCAAGTAGTTCGATTGTTTCAGCTGTTTTTCTACATTGAAGGGAAATGCATCATTTCTTTTGAAACTGTGTTTTAGGTGTAAAGGAAAATTACATGTGTTTAATCTTTTTTTTTTCTTTTAACAGACCATTGGAAAGCTTGCAATAGGGCCTTATTTATATTTGCCCTTCCCAAAATAAAGAGATGGATTTGCTTTTGCCATGGGAATGCACGAGGAATACACAAAAATAAAAATAGATAACAAAAACATGTGCTATTTGGTCAAAGAGAGTGTCGAAGGCAGAAGTGAGAATTGTACTCATGACCTCCTAAATTCGAAAAGGATGCTTAATCAACTGAAAATCTATGATTCGCATAATGAAAATATGTGTGGAAGTGGCCTTTTTTTTGATTGAGAAACCATTTCAATTTGCTTCTCGTGAATTAACTATGCATGATTAAACCACTTAAACATTAACTCGGTCTGATAACTTGACTTAGATTACAAACAATATTTTATCTATCAATCAAACAATTTTATTGGACTTGATAAAATCCACAAAAAAATGTATGATTCGGACAGGACTCTAAAGGAGAGTGTGTCGTATTGAACTTACTTTATTGGATTTGGAGTGAATAGCCTCTTAGCTTAGTTGTTTAAAGTCTTTGATTGCGCCACTTAAAACCTAAATCAAATCTTATCTATATCACTTTACTTTAACGCTTTATTTCCCAAAAAATATATGTATCTGAACTAGCATAATTTCTAACCTAATACGTATACAACAAAGAAAATTTGACCCCAAAAATACACTAATCTCAAAATTGTCAAACTTGGACTAACATAATCTCTAAGACATAAAGTACATACATAAGGTAATTATTAAACCCCTTATTGTACACCTGCATAATTTCAATCTTAATCATGAACTAAATCATCATCAAATTCACTAATTCCACTCTACACACTTGTTCCACATGAAAGCTCAATATCTTTCCACGGTTTGTTCCTCACAACATAAGAACCAAATTTCATCCAACATAATTCCACTTCAAATAACAGAAGATTAAAAGTATTAGAAAACGTTTCACTATATAGAATTGTAATTTTTGCAATAGTATCTCACAAATCACAATATTATTCACATCTCAGATCTCACACATCCTACACTAAAGAATTCAACAAAAGCAAAAGATAATGACACCAAAGTCGGACCACGCCTTACTTTTGCTTCATTCCCACATGAACAAATCATTTTTTATGTCGATTCACCTCAACCAATTATACCACAACATATTTTCACATTTTCACATAAATCTCGGAATCAAGATAACAATCGAAGAAGACATGAGATCAAATCTCGTCTACATCAATACATATTTTTGTTGACGTGCATTTCCTCGATATTAGAGAATCTCAAAGACTTCTAGCATCCGACGATGACAGAGGGAAACATCATTTTTCATGGCGATTCATCTCAACCAATTCTACCACAACATATTTTCACATAATCTTGGAATCGAGAAAACTGTCAAAGTAGACATGAGATCAAATCCCGTCTATAACATGACGCTTTGCCAACACGCACTTTCATATCCTCTCGATATTAGAAAATGTCGAGGACTTCGAGAATTCGACGATTACAAAGGGGACAAGAACCTCGATTAAGCCAAAGCTCCCTAGAACACACCCTACAATACGTATGACCACATGGTATAAACGCAGCTCCTTTCTTCCTTCCCATGCACACGCAACACACACTTTCATCACTCCCTAATCCCAACATCTCTCCATCTCCACCCTTTGATCTTTCTCTCTCTAAATCACAGCCGTCCGCTGTCTCCTCCAATAATCTCATCAATGAGACCCTCAACGGCGTCGTTCCACCCTCATCCCTACCGTAACTCTCCCTACTCTCCACCGCACGGAATTGCCTCTCCGCTGCCAACGCAGCAGCCAAATTCATCCCTTCTGCGGGTCCCACCACAACTGTTTCTTCTTGTTGTACGACGTCGTTTTCATCCTCTGGCGGAGAAGTAGGATTTCGCCACGTGGCAACACCACAGCAACCGATGGAATTTAATCCTAGCCGTTCAATGAGAATCTTCCAACGACTGATATTATTATTATTATCATTACTAATATATTCTCCTTGACCTGTTATCGTGGCGCGATCTACACCGTCCATTTTCTCGATAGTGAGGAGATCAAGAAGGGTTCTGATTCGTCTTTGATCAAGTAATGGACGGTCTTGATTTGATGATGGACTACTAGTAGTCAATGCTGTACTCATCCTCACTTGATTACACCCCCGAAAAAAATAAAATATAAGGTTAGCTCGAGATGGGTACGGGAGAGAACGTTGTTGTGTTACGTTACGAGTTTGGGTGTCAGCCCGACACGTCGTAGTAAAACTAGAAATATTTTGTAGGAGGTTCAATTCGAAGGTTAGGTTGAATAAGAGGTTAGCTTGAGATGGGCACGGGAGAGAACGTTGTGTTACGTTCAATTTGACACGTCGTAAAAGTTTTGGAAGTCACAACTAGTGATATTGAGTTGAAGGTTTGATTGAATAAGGAGGTTAGCTCGAGATGAGCACGGAAGAGAACATTGTGTTACGTTCAGGTGTTAGGCCGACACGTTGTAAAAGTTGTGGAAGTCACGAGTTAGATAAACTAGGAGTACTTCATATTTGAGGTTGAAGGTTCGATTGAATAAGGAGGTTAGCTTGAGATGAGCACGGAAGAGAACATTGTGTTACGTTCAGGTGTTAGGCCGACACGTTGTAAAAGTTGTGGAAGTCACGAGTTAGATAAACTAGGAGTACTTCATATTTGAGGTTGAAGGTTCGATTGAATATGGAGGTTAGCTCGAGATAGATTCAAGAGAGAACGTCGTGTTCGGGTATCAGAACAATGCGCCGTGGAGTCACAAATGAGAGAAACTAGAGAGAGGAATTATAAAGGTGGTTGAAGTTGAAGGTTTGATTGAATATATGAGAAGGACGTGCATACATACATTATAGATACATGTATGACTCGTGAGATAGGGAAATTTGAATATTTTTCACGTAAGATTATGAATTGGAGGTAGGGGAATTGAAGAGGGGAAGAAATTATGGTTTTCATGGGGGAAAGAATCGTAGAACAGTAGTGAAATGAGGTGGGGTCCAAAAGTGGGGTGGAGAGAGAGAGAAAGGGGGAAAGTCAAAAGAAGAAGATGGAATTGTGTTTGGTTTTGAGGTGTGCTAATTGCCAGCTTCTCATGATTTTATTATTGAGATTTGAGACATTGGAAAGATATAAAGACAAATTAGAAAGAAGAAAAAGGGTCACAAAACCCCAAATATAATAAGGAAATACTTTTGTCGCTTTTAAGTTTTAAATGAGAGCATCAGATAATGCTATATGCAGCTCTAAGTTTACTGTAATTAGTATAATTAATTTTCTCGTTTTTCAAATCTTTCTTTTTAAAACTTCTTTAATCGCATTGTTTACTTATATAGTTAAAATTTTAATCAATTTTTTGTTAGTTTGGTCTCCAATATATAGTTTATATCGATGTACAATTAGGATATGAAAGGGCAAAATCACGAGTTAGCAAGCGTTAAACTTAAATTGTTATACTCATTTAGAAATAGAGAAAATAATATTTACAACCATTTTCTTGAAAGAAAAATGTGTGCCTCCAAAATAAACAACTTTTTGGAATTGGTGATGATGGTGTTAATGGTGATGGTGGTGGACTGGTGGTGGACTGGTGGTGGGTGGTTAGATGATTGATGTGTTTAATGATGGTGTGGAAGATGAGTGTACGAGGTACAAATAATAAAGATAATGTAACGTTTTGGTTAAAACAATACGGGTGTAATTTAGTAATTATGGGTTATGTTTAACAATACTGAGATTTGAGATATTGAAAAGAGAAAAAGGACAAATTAGAAAGAAGAAAAAGAAGGATTACAAGACCCCAAAAATGATAAAGAAAAGGTTAAGAAGGTGATGAAAAGTTGGAAAAGAGATTAGGACAACTGGGGGTGCATGGTAGGAACTAGGAAGCTGAAATTGGCGCCAGGAATTTGTTTTTAATGCTAAATGTGGATGTAAGATGTTTACACTTGAGGGTGATCAACTGATCACCATGATCTATGTTCCACCAATTATAGATGAATGGTTGTTTACATGTGCTGAGGTGTAAATTTGTAATTTAAATGGGTCTTATTATATTGAACTGAACTGTCTGAATTAAAATTAAATTTATTAATACGGTTAGATAAAATAATACAATTAAATTGAACTAATAAATTAAGATTTTATGAATTTAGTAAAAAACAGTGTCTTAACGACTTTCACTTTCGACATTAGGGATAACAAAGACTATGCACAAACTAGTGAAACTACTCTTATGAGAAAAATCTAACAGCTAATCTTATGAAAGTTTGTCATCATGTCTTGTATGGATTTGATTCTCGTGATTGGAACTCTTCTATTTTCATAAGCAAATAAGAGTTCAGCCAGGGCTGGATTAGGGGCTAACTTAATTTGTACTCCATAATTAAAATAATATATATATATATATATATATATATATATATATATATATGTATGTATTGAAAGGTAAGGTGGCCACGAGTGAAGTCATGCTAGGTTCAAACTTTTAAATTTTTTAAGTTAAAGCAATTTTCAAGTTTTATGTTTGGTTTATGTGTTCATATATAATTGGTTCAAGAAATGCTATGAGATGGTTTTGATCATGGTTATACCGAACTTATGTATGTTATGAATCTAATTAGTTTGTGTAACTAGTATTGATAAAAAGTGGCTAGTCGTCCTACTAATCAGGCTGTCTTGACAATCATGTATATAGTGAAATAAACATATACGAGTTCTACACTAAAGAAAAGTCGTAAGAGTCCTTTTTCTATTTTGTTATCTGAATAGACCTATCAAAACTCTTTGCAAATCTTCCAAAATATAATTCCCTTTTTCAAATTAAGTCATCACTTACAAACATCTTAAATCATTTTTTGGCTAATATGAAATTAACATTAATCTAATACCCCGTACATTATTGTGTAAGGTTTCGTGATAGTTTATCACGTAAGTATCAACTAGTTTGAAAAATAGTCACTATATATTCAAGGAAAGGTTTAAGTATTATTCAAAATTAATAATAAAATTGGGGAGAATGTATAACTATGTTCAGGGGCAAAGCCACATGGGGCCTGGCAGATCGGCCCTTACGCAACTAATCTCGAGACCCTTCTTTCTTTAGTATGTCCATGTAGACTTTTAGGATATATGCTAATGAACTGTATTGAATTTTACAAATATTTTCTTGGATTATGGTAAGTAGACATAAATCTTAAACAAGTGGTCATATCTTCGAGAACATGCATTTTTTATTTTCTTGACTCTATTAGCTTTTAAATCCGCGACCGCTATATCTGTGTTTGACATTTATTGTGTTTGAGGCTGTTGGAACGCAAGGGAACACTCAAGAAGGAGGGGTTGAATTGAGTGGTTAATTTAAAATCGATTTTTCGCAAAAACGAACTTTATGGCACTGTGCCGAGCACTGTGCACGAATATTAAATCTCGTTTTTCACTCGTAAACTCAATCAAATACTTTGAGACAATTAAGCAGCGGAAATAATAAGACACACAGATTTACCATGGTTCGATCCCAACTCGAGATCTACGTCCACCCTACCTATTCTCTTATTAATATTCAACTCAAAATATCAATCGTTTGAAACAAACTAGTTTCCCACTACTAACCTTAGTAGTGCTCGCCAACACTTAACTCTAAATGTTGCTAATCAAGTTACATAAGTATTTTAAAGGCCTCGTTAACAAGTGGTTCTTAGATGAAGCATATACGAGGATCAATGCAAACAACTTAACTAGCTATAGCACAGTGCCGTACTCTGTGGTATGAGAGGATTTGTTTTTCAATTTAAGAACTCACACAGCCAGATGGGGTTTTACGTGAAAAGCATGATGAAACAGTAGGCGTATGATTTTCTTTAAATAACCTAACAGCCTCTACTTCTTCTCCAAGTAAATATCTTATCTTTCTTAATAAAACTTATCTTATTCAAAGGAATAATATCTTATTAAAAAGATAAGATCTATCTTTTAAAACTGATTTCCAAATCTTTGATTTTGTTCTATTAACTGAATCGAAATCTTTTTGTTAAAGAAACCAAAAATTCCCATTTTGATAAAATCTTTTATTGTGAAAAAATATTTTTGTTGCCAAGTGAAAGATTTTATCTTCCGTCTTTATCTAGCAAAAACACTTTTTCATGGCCACGTTTCTTGGCTTTTGTTTTTCTTTAAGCGTTTTTCAAAATACCCAAAAAGTATATATTTTTGTAAAACGTTTTCTGCTTCTTTTCAAAAAACAATAAAATCAAATCCCCTCAAATGTGAATATAACATGATTCGTTAGTGCTTAACTCTTGAAAATACTTCGTCACTTTGTATTCACATTTCATAAATAGCACGTAGTTATAGTTAGTTAATTATAACAAAAGAAAGTATATAACTAATCCTAGCTTCTTTTCTTCGTTTCTTGGCTTTCATTAAGTCCATACTCATCTTTTAAATTACATTACACACATTAAAAAGTTATAATATAAAGTGTTTATCATTATTAAAAATATATGGACTTAGAGTCCCAACAGAGCCCTGAGCCTTGAACGACTGTGATCAGATTTATTGTTTTGGGAAATTCAAAAAAGGACTTGACAATGCCCTAAGCTACCTACTTGTAACATTTGGCAAAATTTCGAGCGCAAGCTGCATGATGCAGCTAGAACGAGATTTCACCCACATGTTTTTTGTTCTTTTCTCTTCTTTTTGCCTGTCTTCAAATTTTTTTAATGGCCTCTCTAGCAAGATTTACCACCACTAATTCATTAGTCTATTGGTGTCATAAAAGGTTATTTTTGATGTATTGGCATAAACCTTGGCGATTAATTGGTATATGATATCACGTATTTATATAGAGTTTTACCGCTTTTTACAAAGCTATTTGTGCGTCATTGGAGCTCTTAGGAGCTATTTTTGCACTATCGTATCTAGTTGTGGTTTCGTGTTTTAGTGTTGAATTGCAGGTTTTGTGGAGTTTTCTCCTTATTTCCGAGTCATTTGAAGCAACCTTTTGACAGCTTTACGAGATGTTCCGAGGCCCGTAGGATGGCTCACGAGCTTTATGGGTAGTTTAGAGGTTAGAAGTCCTAAACGTGAAGATTCGAGAGCCAAAGAGTCATAAATGGTATTCGTGCACTGATCGGGCAGGCGTGGCGGTCGGGCGAAGAAATATTGATCAGGTGTAGATGTTGCGGACCCGATCGGGCGGCTGCCCGATCCGTCGGGCGAGGAGCATGTCCCAGACCCGATCGGGTGACCACCGCCCGAGCCGATCGGGTCCTTACCCACTTGAGCTGCTGTGCTGTGCGTATTATTAGAGGAGTGTTGGGCCTCGTTTGCTGCCCCGATCACAGACCCGTCGGGTGCTGGATCGGGTTGGCCCAGATCTCCACTATTACTGCTGCTGAAGCTGCGCTGACCAGGAGCGGATTGACGATGTTTTGCACTCGGCCCGATCGGGTACCCGTCCTCGGGCCCGATCGGGTCTGGCCTTCCCACACGCGGATTTCGCCTTTTGTTTCCGTTTTTAGTTAACCTGGGGGTCTTATACATACCGTTTTCCTCATTTTTAGGGACATCTTTTTATTCATCTTTCATTAGCTTTGGACTAGAGTTATTTCTCATTGTTCTTGTTTAATTCAAACACTTTAGATTAATTTAGAGGTGATCAACCTATTTCGATTTCAATAAAAGTTCCTTTCCTGTGAATTGGTATTCTTTCTTACCCTAATCTCTTTTATTATTCTCAATTGCTTAGTTTATTTATTTAATCGTCTTGATACAAGTGTTAGGGTTTCATATTAGTTTTGTCGTTGTTAATTCGATCATGTCTGGTAGTCTCTCTTTCTACGGTGTTAGATAGGAAAGTCGTGTTTATCTATGATTGTGATTTAGACTCTTATTGATTCAGGGCTTGATTAGGGTGATTGTGATGTGGTTTGTTCTTTATTGAGTAATTAACGTTATTGCGCAGTTTCGTTGGTTGCTTGTGGTTAATAGTTGTTTGCACAGATCCGTCTTACGACTAGAGGCCTAGGACACGTCAGTAGTTCTGATTACGTTAGTGAACATGCAGGCGTATGTTGAACTATGAGCGTTGAGTCTTAACCATAGCTCAACATAGGCTCTAATCTCCCGGCTAATGACTTAGGTTTTGATAGTTGTTGAACTTGTTTGATTGGTATAAGCATGGTGGACCGACCTAATACCCTAGATTTCTATTCCATAGTTAAATCCTCGAGTTATTCCGTCTTCTGTAGTCTATTCATTAGTTTAATTAATTCCTTCCTGATTTACTAGGAGTAGCTGAATTGGTTGAATATTGATTTAGAAACTCTGTGGATTCAATTGCCCTTCCACGACTACCTAATTAGAGGTCTGTAGATTTATTTTGATTAGGTGATACAGCCCGCCTATCAGTATATAAGAAAGTCCTATCGAAAAGAGAAATGAAAAACTTGTAGGATACTTGACCAAGAAAGTTGCGGTTATTGAATTAGTTATGATACCAAAGTCAACTAATCTGATATTGTATTATACAATAAAAGTATAATGTAATATGAATTTTGGTCCCCTTGTCATTTAATATCACCTTGTCCTCCCTCTGTAGTACATAAATTTCTAAAAAACCATCAACATCAATTTATTAGAGATAGGGGGTCAAAAATTAATTGATTTAAGAGACAAGTTCACGTTCCATCGTTCACCAATAGTAGCAATTAGTAGAGATTATACACCAAGGAGCACCATGAGCATGGTGCTCCTTGTCCAAAACGCAGCCAAAATTAAACAAAACGCGTGCTTTTAAGTTGGGCGCGCTGCTCAGTGTACATTAAGTGTTCACCAGTGTACAGGAAAAATTCAAAAAAAACTGATTTGATAGGAATTGTTGAACATTAAAAGGATCCTTTCAGTAGTTTTTCTCACTCTCGAAAATCATTTCTCTCTCTCTCAATTTCTCTCTCCAAAAGCTCCAAACCTCCATTATCAAAACTACAAAAACTCAAAAACCCCAATTTCGGTTACTCCACTACACGAAAATTCCCCAATTTGTTTCAAATCCGTCGCGTAAATTTCTCCTCATTTTAATGTACAAAAATGCTTCTTGGATGCGATTGTTTTCTAAATTTTCTTTCTTTTTTGTCTTAGATCTAAGAAAAATACCACTGAGCAACCAAACGAAATCAAAAATCCAAGAACCAAAAGGAGGCCAAACATCCAACCAGAGGTAATTCCAAATGTAAAAAGTGTTGTTCTTCGGTTTTTGTATGACTTTTGTGATATACATATGTGAAGTGTACATTATATAAATTTGTTTTTGATTTAGCATGTACAAGGTTTTAATTTTGGAAAGTTGATGGATATGTTTTTGAAAGTTGTACATTATTAGAATTAGAATATACGCTAGGTAGTTTGTTAAATTTTATGTGGATACCTTTAGGAAGTTGTAAATTAATAGAATTAGGTACGTACATTTGATGGTTGTTGGTTGTTTCTATGAATTCATACATTGTTTATTTGTACATTGCTGTTAGCATGGTTGTTCATTAATGAAATAAGAATGTACATTTGATGGTTGTTGGTTGTTTCTATAAATTCATACATTAGATGGATGTGCTTAAGAAAGTTGTACATTGTTGATTACCTGGTTGTTCATTAATAAAAACCATATATACAATGACAATCCCCCAGCTAAAATTGAAAACAATTCTTGAAACTGATGCCAAGTGAGTACTTTTATTATGATTTGTTTAATTTTATTAGTACATCTTTGATTTCATTGTTGTTCATTGTTGTT